>JAGDYQ010000026.1:7566422-7663000 GCA_021962125.1 Bulinus truncatus
CCCCTTTTTAGTTGACGTCATTAAAAGAAACATTATTAAAAGTTGGCATTAAATAATATTTTACGATTGTAAAGACATTTCGACTTTGAACGCCATAAAGCTCTAGTATGTTAATGGGGAGTGGCGCATCGTAAAATTAAACGATTTGTTTGTGTAACATTAGCAACATGTGTAAAAGCGATTTTTGTTGGCAACAATTTTAAAAACAACTAAATCATCCAATCAGAATTGTCCTCTCGTAATGTGTTATCAGAACGACCCCCACCCCCGTACATTCCCAGTAGTATCACTGAACTGAGTTCATTTGGGCCTTTACAATTGTCATTTGAAGTTTCGCTGTCCTTAAATGCGGTCATTGCCTGTGTCTTGTTAGTATCTTTTTGTGTTTATCTTAATTGTCAAGAACAAAACTAAACAGACTACGCGATAGAAATAATTAAATATGATACAGTTATATGTTATGGGTTTAATATCAACTAGTTAATATTTCTGATAGGACTAAATTCTGTTCGACTGTGTAGAGGGAGCAAGACAATGTCTTTTGGATTTCGTTCGTAGAAGTGAATGAGAGACAATCTGATATCACAGATAAATTCAGGTCATGCATTTATATTAATTTTGTCTTTTATTTATTTAAACATTTCTATATTGTCATTGTTCTTTGTGTAATTCTCATAAATACATCTCGATAAGTTTCATTCATCAAGTTCAGCGCATACTCAGATTTGTTTATTGTATTTTATTGTAGAATGCTTTCTATATTTTAGCTAGTACAATGAGTAATATTATTTATTTTTTTAATCAAAGAACACGGCATTAGTTTAGTATTTAATTTTTTTATTCAGACTTGTTTATCTCATAACAATCAGCTGACGTCACGATTATAGTTTGCAACATGGTTTGCAATCAATGAATCAGTTAGCTCCCCTTTCTCTGCCAATGTTCGCGCTCCAATAAACTTCCTAATAAAATGTTTCTGTAATCTTCCATTGAAAATGTTCCCCCGTCTAATCATGGCTATTTTTATAATGATTGACAAACTCTGCCTGATGTTTTAAATAATATTTTGTTTTATTTGACTAGTTTTGTTTACATTAAAAGTTTTGTTTACATCAGCCATGTTTTTACCACTTGTTGATCCAATTTTTCAGTTTTTTCCCCATGATATTTCTATGCACCTTTATTTGTCTTAGTTTCCAATGTTTGTTTTAATGTATAGAATGATTGGAAAATTATTCAAACTGATCGGATCTTATTCATTGATCACCTGAAACTTTTCTGTCGATACGGCCATGTTTATTTCTGCCTTCCTTTATGGCAAGTCAGTGTGTACATTCTCATTTAAATATTTGTTTTTCTTGTACACTCTAAATGAGAGGGCTGCAGATGTTATACACACTTACGTCTAATCTTCTCGTATGTTCATTTTAATCACATGTACTGGTATTTTCATTTCAATTACATGTACTAGTATTTTCAATTCAAAAACATGTACTGGTATTTTCATTTCAATTACATGTACTGGTATTCTCATTTGCTGTTCTCTCTACCCACTTCCCATCATTTTGTTTCCACCAATCACATTGTTGATTGTAATGTCTGAATTCTATTGAAGATGTATTCTGTCTTCCTTTAAATTCACCGGTTCACTTTTCTCTTCTTGTTTCAATGTAGAAATACACAATTATTGTCTTTAACATTTGTCTTTTCATGTGTAGTGTTGCTTCTAGTCATAATCTGATATGTTGAGTATTCTCCAATGTACTGGCTGATCAGACCTCTCATTAGCAGCAATCTTATCACAGAATGAGGTGTCCATGTTAGCCTCTTCTGGTTCTCTGGTAGGCATTCACATTCCTTAGTTGTAGTACACCGGATGGTGAACAGCCTCTGACCACTGCATCATGCATGATGTCTTGAGGAAGGTGGTCATGCTTCTTGCGCTGGGTGTGATTCAGTCATCATGGTTGCTTCTGGCTGATGGCTCTTTGCATGCTGTCGACACTTGCAAAATTGGTCACCTGGCTTTGGATATCTTGTCTCGCCATCTGATGTCAAGGGAATATGGCAGTTATATTTGAGCTGGTATGTGGAGTCCGTGTTTGTTGTTGAATTATGTCCACAATAATTCACTGTAATACAGCAAGTTGTTGAATTATGATCAAATTAAAAAATTTGAAAGAAATTTAAAAAAAATAAAAGAAAGAACACTATATCTACTCAGCATAACCTGAAAAAAATTTTTTTTCTAGAAACAGACTTAGTTCTTCTAACAGTTTCATATAGTATGAGACTTGAAAATTAGACATCAATGTCAGAGCTATTCATAAAAAAAGATTTTCGTTAAACATGGTAATAATGTTTCTGTATAAACTATATTCAGGAGGAATAAATATTTCTCCTTGAAATATGAACAGAACAAAGTGAAGGACATTAAGCATGAAAAATCCTAAAGTGAATATTAAAAAGAAATAGCAAAACATTTGGTCTCAGCACCATTTCATCTACTGATGTCTGTGAACAACATAAAGTAAAAATGTTCCGTGCCAGATAACATGAAGTCAAGACTAAGACTTAAAAATATACGTCGTTTTGAAAACAATTAATGCATTGGTCATTATCTTATGAACATACTGAACCATATCTACAAAACCATGAAATAAGGGTAAACTGATAAACGGGATCTTGTAAGCAGCTTGTAATGACACATCTACTTATAAAACTGAAGCTGGGTATTTTCATCACATAACAATTCTCAAGCTTGGCTTTTTGAAAAATAGAGCCAGGTTTTAAGGTTTACAACAAGCTGATTTGAAACTTCCCAAACAGCCTGCTTAATCCATGTATCCACATTCAACTGCAATGTTGGCAAGCTTTATTAAGATTCCCTAACATCCTATTTACATCAATGTATCTACATTCAAATCCAGTTATAGTGAGCAGATTTGATACTTCCAATACATCCTGCTTTCATCCATGTGTCCAGATTCAACTCCACTGTCAGAGAGCGGATTTGAACTTCACAATCAGAATGCTTACATTCATTTATCTACATTCAACTCCACTGCCAGTTAGCTGATTTTAAACTTCCTTAGTAGACTGCTTACATCCATGTATTCATGTTCTACTTCACTTCCAGTTCCACTGAGCGAATTTGACACACTAACTTCCTGCTTACATCCATTTAAAATATCAGATTTCTATAGATATGTTCAGAGTTTCTACACAGTGAAGGACATATAATAACACACAATGACTGGACTATTGTTGGAGAGAGTAAATTCACTTAAATATTGTGCTAACAACGCAAAATGCAAATAAACCACATCTAAGCTATGAACTGAGGTTTATAGATAACATTTGATTCGCAAAGTGAAGTCTGTAGATACGACATCAATTATCTTAGAAAATGAGATCTATAGACATGAGATCATCTTAAAACTTAAGTCTTTAGATATGTGATCAATCATCTCAATATATCAATATATATATATATAATGACATCATAAATAACAGAACATAATGAGTTTGAAGAGTCACTGTATACCTATGTACAATACGTCAAAGACTCAAAATACATTCTACAGTAGTTGCCATGAACGTTTTCTGTGAAATAATATAATAATGTTCCAAACACTTTGTTGTATGGCAGTGAAGCATTGGGCTATTCTAAATTCAGGAACAAATACTGAACACATTTCCATCTCTGATATCTCTACCATAGCCTTGGTATCAGATGACCAGTCAGGATACTCAAACCACGGTGAAGAATCTTGTAAAGGCCCATGGCATTCAAACAGTCCTTGGTCACTAGCAACTATAATGGCTGGGTCTTGTCCAATGCATGAAACATGGCTGACCTTCTACAAGGCATTGTGCATGTGCGTTGGTCATTGGCTCAACACCATCTGGACAACCATGACTAAGGTCTTGTGAGTCCTATTGAGAGCCATCAGAGGCTGGCCTCTGGACATCTCAGGCTGTGAGGAGATTGTTACTGATAAAGTTGTCTGACACATTAGTATACTGGACTGGTGCCTGAGATATCACATTGGGACTAAAAGTAATTCTTAATGTAAAAGACAAATAGATAGGCCAGTAATTATTTCACTCAACTTTTGTGTACAAGTCTGTAATACCTTGATTTAAAAAGTATCTTGCATTTATTGTTTCTAATACTGTATCACATTTTATTATGTATTTAATCATTTCTCATCTAATATTTCATTTTGCTAAAATTAATCTTTTTTGGTCCTGAAATTTTGTTAAACTTAAATTAAATTTTCCATTTTAAAAAATTCACCTAAGAGAAAAAAGAAGTTCAATAAGTATATATCATTTCGCTCTTCAAATTTTCATCTTTAATACATATCATAAAAAGTAAACAGACATTTATTGTGTCATTTGAATTAGAGAAAGATTTACAATATCATTACAATATCAAAAAAGAGTTATAGACCTACCAACAAAGGTTTATGAGCTGGATAAAATATTAATAAAAAATGGCTTGTGTTAGTCTATTTCAGGTTTTCTGTCAAGTTTGAAGGCTATTAGACGCCATACTGAAGTGTGACGTTCATACTGGCTGACATACAAGATGGAAGCTTGCCATGTTTATGTTGGTAAATGTTTTAAAATATGTAAATGAACAAGTCATCTAATTTTAAACATTTCATTTCTCTTTAGCTCCTTTGTGTGGAGGAAAGGTTCAAGAAGCAGTACTTGTATGGTCCAATGGGTACATGTTGTTGGATTCAAGCTTTTCTTAAAAGATAAGTATTATTCCAATTTATATTTATTTTTCAGTTTGTGTTTTAATTAACATTACTAATGAATTGGTGTTGGGTTAGTTAGTAATTGTATGTTTAGATTAGGTTTGTTTAAAATGTTTTTCTTGAGTTAGTCTATTTCAGGTTTTCTGTCAAGTTTGAAGGCTGTTAGACGCCATACTGAAGTGTGACTTCCTACTTGCTGACATACAAGATGGAAGCTTGCCATGTTTATGTTGGTAAATGTTTTTAAATATGGTATGGTGGGAGGTCTTGAACAGTATTTTTTTCTACTGCATGTTTTTTTTGTTTTAGTTACTAAACTTACTAATATATATTTCGAATTATTGGATGAAAACTGGATTGAACTTCAAAGAAATATTGAGATTTGTCTCAATGCCATTTTGAGTCTACTCTTCAAAGTCTTAATTTCTACAACAAAATCAAAATATGAAGCATTTAATTTAAAACTCTTTAATGGATGTCTTACAAGTGACATAATAAGTCAACTGGATTTTTTTTTACTTCAGGACTGACCATGGCTGAATTCTAAATATTTATTAGGATTTGTTTGTATGACAAAATGAATGAATTCAACACATTTTAAGTCTCAAGCGAAGATGGACAAGATATGTGGATGTCTTACAAGTTACATTAACAAGTCAACTGGATTTTTCTTACTTCAGGACTGACCATGGCTGAATTCTAAATATTTATTAGGATTTGTTTGTATGACAAAATGAATGAATTCAACACATTTCAAGTCTCAAGCAAAGATGAACAAGTTCTGTGTTGTTTTTACTAACTACTAACGGGATGTAGGTAGGTGGGCACAGGTGAATGACAGCCATATCCTTCAGGATAGTCAGGATCCAATTAGTTCCCACTTACCTAACTCATGTATGCCTCCTTGAGTTCCACATTCTTTGTGCAGGCCACATCCCGGGCAACAGTCTTGGCTGACTGGCTAAATACATGAGTGACTATATTTTGATTATATTTCTTTCATAGGGATTAGATTTTTTCATGTTCATTGACTGGTTGTACACATGAATGGAGTTAATTTTCTAAATAATTTAAGTGTTTTAGATATTATATCATTTTGCACAGATTCTGAACTCAAGTTTTGATAGTAAGTTATCTAATTTTTTTTTTGAATTTCAATATTTATATATTTTTTCTACCAGGGACGAGGCGTGAGTGTTGCCAGTCATAACTCGTAGAGTAAATTTTTTGATGTTTTTATGCAATATACAAAGCACAAACGAACATAAATTTATTTATTTGTATAAATTTAATATTAGACTAACAACATATACGATTTATATATAAAGGAAAGTTATATATATTTAAACTTATAGTTATTTTATTTTTGAATGATTATGCTAAATATATTCAATTTACACAGTACTATTATATAGCATTTTCTATTAATATGACTATGACCGGCAACACTCATGCCTTGTCCCTGTTTTCTACGTTCCCACAAAATAGTTCAAGATTTTCAAGTGAAGAAATTAAATTCATCTGTCTGACCTTAGGAGAACTAGGAACAGCCAACCAATAAAGAGCACAAGTGGACTGTCACAGACCCTTTGTTGACTAGGAACATCCAACCACTAGTGAGCTGTCACTGAGACCCTTTGTTGTGCTTGGAAATTAAGGAAACCCAGTAAGCCCAATTAAAGGAAAGAAACAAGCTTCCATGAAGTGATTATGAAACTTAAGTATCTTTATTAGTTTTGATACTTTCTACATATTTCTTAGTTCCTAAAAGACACTGTAAATGTCATCTAAAAGTTATTTTAACCAAATGATAAATCTTATGTTATTTCTACAGAATGATAAATCTGATGTTATTTCAACCTAATGATAAATTTGATGTTATTTCAACCAAATGATAAATCTGATGTTATTTCAACCATATGATAAATCTGATGTTATTTCAACCATATGAGAAATCTAATGTTAATTAATACAAAAGTAATTAAAACCAAGTTGTGAAATTTCAGTTTATAATTTGCAGGCCAAGTGAAAAGTTTTCATACAATTTGACTTTATTTACTTTATTTCTTGTGATTACTTTCAAGCCAATGATTTTTTCCTATGCTTGTTTATTTAAATATGTATTTATATATATATATAAATCATCTTATGCTAAAATTTTTAAATATTTATTTATATATATATAAATCATTTTATGCTAAACTTTTGGGAAAGTTGGGACTATTTTGCATAACTGTGTGTTTTTATTATGTAGAATTGTGTATTATCTTGTGTTGTAAATAAAATCTTGTTTCATGCAATAAATATATTTAGTTCCTTTAAGTCTTTATTTATTAATTTACTAGAATAATTGTTTAATTTGTTTACACATATTGTATTAAACATAGTCCCGCTAGTACTTAATTTGCTTTAAGCAAATTATGTTAGCTGATCAATGAAATAGTGATGGTGTCTAAAACATTAATACATATATAGGGTAATTTATGAATTGTGTGCTAGTATATAAATTAGCTCTCTTGGACATTTTTTTAGCCATTACAATTTTTAAACCATTCATTTTGATAAACCTGGACAAAACATTTCTTAAATTTATTTTATTATTGCCTTTTAAGCTATACTACTATTATAAATCTAAATATATTATATAATTTTAGTAGTCTGTCGACTTTCCGACCTTACAATGTGCAATGACATTCAAACATTCCAGGGGGAGAGTGAGTTGAAACAAATTTACTTTTGCGAAAAATTGGTATAGTTCGTAGAAATATTGATTGTCAAATTTGGAGGCAAGATAATTTGTCCATTTGTGCAAAAAAAAAACAACAAAGAAATTATTCCAGATATTGTTAATTTTTTTTTTAGAAATTATAATCTCACAAGACATATGTTTATGGTGAGAAACGGCCCATGCTTGGGGAGAAATGGGACACGATAAGGTTGAAAAGGGCCACCATATCCAAAAAGTCAGTTACAAAGATTTTTTTCTTTATTTTCTTTTTAAATTATAGAGATAATGTGAAACAAACGTTATAAACATTTAATGTATTTATCGTTGTTTTAAAGTCAAACTGATAAATCACCTTCAATAAAAAGTAAGCCCCTTTTGTTCTAGCTGTTTCTGAAATGTCTATTCTCGGCAGCATATATTTGATGTAAGTAAAGGGTACATCTTAAACATTTTGCCTTATGAACTGACCAGAACCATTTCCCACTATTTCTTAAAAATTCTTTATACATCACCATCCAAAACATATTTTCTCTTTAGACCAACATAAAACACAACTGACTTTTTCACACTACAAATTATGTAGGCCTACATAAATTATTAGAAGCTGCTTACACACTGAGCTTGAGTTTTGTTAACAGTACTTTTGAAAAATGGAAGAAAAAATTGACTGTTCAGTAGATTTTTAACCATTTTGTAGCATGTCCATTACGATGAAAAAGAAAGCATTTGACTCAGCGCTGTGCAACTCACAAACCAATACACAACGTTTCTTAACGTTATATTTGGGAGGGGGGATGTATTATGTTTATACTTTTTTTTCGATTTTTATAAGTTTGTGTTTTTAGGGAAGGGGAAGGGGGGTAGGGGTAAAAAATTACATAATTTTACTGGGGATGGGAAGTTACAAAAAGTTTGACAATTGTTGGGGCCGTGGAAGGGGGGGGGGGCGAAGGATTCGGGGGGGGGGGGTCTAAAACAGTGTTAAAATTTGTTGATGCCAATAATGGACGGTCCCCTATAGACAATTTAAAAGTCAAATTATAGGCTCATAAAAACTTGTGTGATCAGTTTATAATAACCCGTGAGATCAGTTGATAAAAACCTGTGAGATCAGTTTATAAAAACCTGTGTGATCAGTCTATAAAAACGTGTGTGACCAGTTTATAAAAACCCGTGTGATCAGTCTATAAAAACATGTGTGATCAGTCTATAGAAACCTGTGTGATCAGTTTATAAAAACCCGTGTGATCAGTTTATAAAAACCTGTGTGATCAGTTTATAAAAACCTGTGTGATCAGTTTATAAAAACTTGTGTGATCAGTTTATAAAAACCCGTGAGATCAGTTTATAAAAACCTGTGTGATCAGTTTATAAAAGCCTGTGTGATCAGTTTATAAAAACCTGTGTGATCAGTTCATAAAAACTTGTGTGATCATGCAGTTTATAAAAACCTGTGTGATCAGTTTATAAAAACCTGTGTTATCAGTTTATAAAAACCCGTGTTATCAGTTTATAAAAACCCGTGTGATCAGTTGTGTGCTATTCGAATATAATTTTAGAAAGCTTTTGCTGAAGACTGTAGCAGTCTATTTGCAGGAAAGTAAAGTTTCCTTAAGCCCCTAAGGGCTCATCGGGTAGTTGAAGTGTAGAATCCATCTGTTTCAGTAACCTCGGCATATGAAGGGATTGTGTGGTTAGCACAACACCCAGCCGACTTTACTCTCCCAACATAAAGTCGGGTACCCATTTAAAGCTGGGTGGTCTTGGGGACTTACACCAGGACCTGAGAAAATCCCAAGGTTCTCACTGAGGTTCGAACCCAGGACTCTCCGGTCGACAGTCGAGCGCTCTACACCGCATTTATACATGTACTTTATTTATAATCGAAAGAAATATATCGAATATCTACACATTTAACAAAAAAAAAGACATCGTAAAATATCAGAAAATGAATCATTAGCAAGATTCAATAAATTTGAAACAATATTTATAAATAAATAATTTTAAATGGATTTTAAGATCCATTGTTTGTCATCTCTGTCGTACATTGACCGCAAGCTCTCAGATGAAGGGAAATAATCTTGTAAATAAAAAATATAAATATTTTGTTTAATAATAGTTGTCTGATTATTTTCCTTCAAATAGGGCCTACATGTAATATCGAATCGTTAAAATCTGGGAAGTCATAATTCACTTCTATTAAGTCGATTTGGTCGATTTATTAGTACGTGCTTTTTGAATCAAGGGAAGAGAGGGACCCCACAGAAAATTGTATTATTCAAATTTAAGCTGCTGTTCGATTAAAAAATGTATGTTATCGCAAGTTTAATCATATTTAATCGAAAAAATACTTTTTATTTGTAACATTTTTTATTCAATCAACATGACATCTTAAAATAATAAATTTGATTGATAGAACAGTTTAGTTAACTGAATCAGTCTTATTTATTCAGCCTATTGCTTGAACAGACCAATTTATTCACATTCGCCGATTCGAGTGATGCATCCCAGCCAGAAACAGAAAAAAGAGACGTTCACTAGAAATAGTTGTGGCAGGGGGTGCTAAATATTTACCCAGCTTAGCCGAAACATGGGCATTTGTCCTTAAGTAACTTCCACCACTTTAATGGATCCAAGTCATTTTCAATTTATTGCTGCAGTGTATTTTAGTCAACAACTGTCGGGTTGGAGCAAGGTATCAATGGCCCATCTTCAGAATCTGATGATAGTTTCTGCATTTGCGCTTTCTTTCGCGCTTGCTCTGATGTTTGTTTATCATCATTATCAAGTCCAGATTCTTTAACATAAGCTGAGTATAGACACTGATTGACAGGTATATGAAACTATTAGTGCAGCTGTTGCAGACGTGACCAGTAAGATGCTGTGTTTTACAAATGCGATAAAAATCATGTGGAAAAAAATGATAAAACTAAATGTCTGGCATCTCGTTATTGTGACTTAATTATAACCGGGTTCACTAAACACTTGTTGTTCTTTTACATCCACCAATACACAACAGTATATAATGTAAACTAGTGAAACTTTTCTCTTTATTCATCGACCGGGAACAGTGGCGCAACCGGGGGAGGGGGGGGGGCAGGGGGCTTGAGCCGCCCCCCCCCAAACCAAATACCCAATACATATTTTACTATATAAAGTTACTAAAAAGACTGTCAAACTGTCTTTCTTCTATATGTGACCCCCCCCCCCCCCCCAGCATTGGGTTTACTTGTCGAATGCCTATATAGCAAAAAAATCTTCATTTTAAATTACAAGTGGGACTTTTGTCTGCATACCTGGGTGTGTATGTGTGTGCGAATAGCGAATGGGTGGGGGGTGTTAGATTTAAGTAGCAAGTAGACGGACCTTAAATTCAAATTTTAGAGTGAAATTCTGTTATTTGACGCTACTCTGAACTATCAGCATTTCGGTCAAGTTAACGCAACATCTTAGGTGTTGCGTTAAAAATTTTAATCGCAAATTTTTTTACGCTTTAATGCAGTTTAATCAGCAGCCCTAATTTAAATACGTCATTTGAATTATTCAATTAATGATATTAATGATTTTTTTTTTCAAGTTAACCATGAAGTACGATGTACTCGTACACTAGCAGCTGTACTAGACTAGCTGGTCATAAACTACGATGTACTCGTACCTTAGCAGCTGTACTAGGCTAGCTGGCCATAAACTACGATGTACTCGTACACTAGCCGCTGTACTAGGCTAGCTGGCCATAAACTACGATGTACTCGTACACTAGAAGCTGTTCTAGGCTAGCTGGCCATAAACTACGATGTACTCGTACCTTAGCAGCTGTACTAGGCTAGCTGGCCATAAACTACGATGTACTCGTACACTAGCAGCTGTACTAGGCTAGCTGGCCATGAACTATGATGTACTCGTACACTAGCAGCTGTACTAGGCTAGCTGGCCATAAACTACGATGTACTCGTACACTAGAAGCTGTACTAGGCTAGCTGGCCATAAACTACGATGTACTCGTACCTTAGCAGCTGTACTAGGCTAGCTGGCCATAAACTACGATGTACTCGTACACTAGCCGCTGTACTAGGCTAGCTGGCCATAAACTACGATGTACTCGTACACTAGAAGCTGTTCTAGGCTAGCTGGCCATAAACTACGATGTACTCGTACACTAGAAGCTGTACTAGGCTAGCTGGCCATGAACTATGATGTACTCGTACCTTAGCAGCTGTACTAGGCTAGCTGGCCATAAACTACGATGTACTCGTAGACTAGCAGCAATAGGCTACTAAGCTAAGTGTAAACAAGTTGAGATATTTTTTTTTAAACAGCACACAATTTATTCACGCAGATTTTTATTCTAAAGTAATTTCAGAAGACATATTGTGAGTGGGGCTTTCCAAAAGTTGGCATTTGTCTTTCGTATATTTTGTAACATTAAGTCAACTTAGCTTTCAATTTCTCTGATGAATGACATAAACCCCTTCCCCCAAAACCCAGAGCAATTATGGCGGTCTATAACAAGGTAGGTTTGATGCCATTTGTACATTAGATATATAGGCAGATGAGTTGAATAAAATTAATAGCGGAGAATTGATTTTAAAAAGTTTGAAAGGAAAAATTAAGAGGAAAACATTGAGCAATAAATAAAATCGATTCTATTTCAAACCGTTCAATCTTGTCATCATTTTTTCCCTTTTGCAAACAACCACTGGCGGCGGAGCAGGAGGGGCAGGAGGCAGCGGCCCCCCTAAAACTTTTAAGGGGTGGCGGCGCCCCCCCCCCCTTGAATTTCCAGTCTGCCCCCCCCCTAAAATTTTAACTTTTTTAACTTTGTAATTCATTTTAGTTTATATGTATCATTTTCATTTTCATAATCCATTTGATTTATTTCTTAAAGTTAATATTTGAAAGAAATTATAATTAATTTACATTTTACAGTAATCACATTATTGAGAGTTGTTGTGGCATATTTTAAAACTAGTTGCAAGTACCCGGCTTTGCCCGGGTTTAAAATAATGTTTTCTGTTTATTTAAGAAGCGTAATTTGACGTTTATTTGCATGCAATAAAAGGGTATATTTATCTTAAAGCATTGATACACAACATTTTTGGCAGTTCCTCTCTCTCCCTCCCCTTTCTCCCTCTTTCCTCCTTTCCCTCCCTCCCTCTCTCTCCCCTCCCTCTCTCTCCCTCCCTCCCTCCCTCCTCTCTCTCTCCTTCCTTCCCTCCTTCTTTCCCTCCCTCCCGCTTTCCCTCCCTCTCTCCCTCTCTCTCTCTTAGGCATGACTGTAGCAAAAGATGACAATTCCTATGGATGGAGGAATGGAATGTAATAATGTAGTAAGTAATGTGATATTTGGTTCCCCGTACCGATCATATTTATAGTAAGTTAGCTATGTGGGAGAGAAGCTCGTAAAACCTGAAATCGGGGTAAAAGTTTGCCAATTTTCATGTCTTTGATATCCAAAATAATTAATTACAATTAAAGTACCCATTGAGATGTAACGAAACATGTTTAATAACATTTCCCATGTAATTTTGTGTACGTGTACCCAGTGGCGCAACCAGCAAAAAATGCTGGGGGGGGGGGCCTCACATATTGAAAAAAGACAGTTCGACAGACTTTTTGTAACTTTATAACGTAAATTATGTATTGATGATTTGGCCTGGGGGTGGCTCAAGCCCCCCGCCCCCCCCCCGGTTGCGCCACTGCGTGTATCAAATTTCACGTTATTTGGTTGTCTGGATCTTGAGTTTTAAGGAAACAGACAGACAGATAGCAAATGGGTCTTATAAGTATAGAGAAGTATTGCCATCTACCAAATGACGGCAAATGTAATTTTTAAAGAAAATACAATTATTTATTATCTTTTCATAAGTAACTTTTTGTTTATTGAGTTTCCCGTTTCCGGTTTCATATTCCTCATCATTCATGATAATTATCAGTAATTTTCTAATCTATTTTGACTATTAAATTTGTAAACAAACTGACATTACGAATCAGTTGACGACAGAAGTGCTCAATATTCATTTTTATTTTTTTTAATATATTGTTTTTAATATATTTTCGAAAAAAAATGCTCTATTGTCCCCGTTTTGTCTGTCTGTCTGTCTGTCCGTCCGTCTGTCTGTCCGTCCGTCTGTCCGTCATCACCCTAGATCTCAACAACCATAAGTCCTAGACCCATGATGTATATATCATTTTGTAGGTCTTGGCCTGCCAAGAAATGACTTTTTCCATTTCGCGATCTGACCTCTCAGGGCCGTAAAAGGGGCCTTATAAAGTACCGTTTTTTACTATATAAGCTATATTAATAATGGACCGCCCTATATCTCAGCAACCATAAGTCCTAGACCCATGATGTATATATATATATCATTGTGTAGGTCTTGGCCTGCCAAGTGTACATCAAAAGTCCATTTTGCGATTTGACCTCTCAGGGCCAAAATATAAGAGTTTTTTATGTACCGTTTTGCTTATATTTTAAATATAAATAATAAAAGCTAATCAAAGGGGCGTAATCATTATTTATTTTTGTAACAGTTATTCAACATGACTTACTTCCCGTACTTCAACATTGAACTACTTTATAAAACTTCAAAGATGGATTCATCTGTTGGAGGCTCTCCATAAACTAGATTTACTTTTTTCTTTTGCCACCGGCTAAGGGCGGCATCAACCGTATTTAAGTACAGCAATGCAGCAGGGGCGGCAACTGCCATACTTAAGTACAGCAATGCAGCAGGGGCGGCAACTGCCATACTTAAGTACAGCCATGCAGCAGGGGCGGCAACTGCCATACTTAAGTACAGCCATGCAGCAGGGGTGGCAATTGGGGCGGCAACTGCCATACTTAAGTACAGCCATGCAGCAGGGGCGGCAACAGTCATACTTAAGTAAAGCCATGCAGCAGGGGCGGCAACTGCCATACATAGGTACATCCATACAGCAGGGGCGGCAACTGCCATACTTAGGTACAGCCATACAGCAGGGGCGGCAACTGGGGTGGCAACTGCCATACTTAAGTACAGTCATGCAGCAGGGGTGGTAACTGACGTTCTTAAGTACAGCCATGCAGCAGGGGCGGAAACTGCCATACTTAAGTACAGCCATGCAGCAGGGGCGGCAACTGCCGTACCTAAGTACAGCAATGCAGCAGGGGCGGCAACGGACGTACTTAAGTACAGCCATGCAGCAGATCCACAACTTAATATGTTGCAGGTATTCGCTCAAACTACAAAGAGTTCTAGTTTTTTTTAACCTTTTTTTCTTTTTTTTTTGTAAATCATGTAATTATAGCCTCTGATTCATTGCTGATCCTCACAAAATCGATTTTTTTACCTCTTTTAGCCTCCAGCCAGGAGCGACATCTACCGTCAAGGGTCTCGATGAGAATTCACGGGAAGACGTACCCGTCACATGACTAGGGACATCAATGGAACTAGTTATTACATCGAACATATAACGTATTTTGATAAGAAATAATATGTGCTTTGAAAATGCGAAAAAGTATTCTTTGGTTCATTTGAAATGGTAAAAAAAGTAAGGTTCCCCTAGAGGGTTATCGGGGCAGATGAAGTTTAGAATTCATCAGTTTCTGTAACCTCGGCCAATAAAGATATTGTGTGGTTAACACTAGGGAGCGACCGATAATCGGATCGGTATCGGTATCGGACCGATATTGGCACTATCGGTTAATATCGGATCGGCCGATTGTTGTAGGGAGCGACCGATAGTCGAACCGGTATTGGCACTATGGGTTAACTATAGGACCGGCCTTTTTTTGGCTGCCGATAAATTGTTTTTTTTTTTTCACAACAGAGTTGCAGAAAAAAAAATCAGTAAATAACCCAATTGTATAACCAGATCAGACAAGATTTTAAAAAAAGGGAAAAAAATCCGTACACAGAAATTGTCACGTCTACATCAGAGATATGACCTTGAAACAATAGGATTGGCATTTCTTAATTCTAATGTATGACCTTGAATGATACAATTAGTGAACATCTGTGTGTATTTTTTTTTTTGGGATGGGAAGTTGGGGGGGAGGAACAAGACTTACGTGTGGGCGAAGTGTCACGAAATATGATAGGGAAGGGGTAAGCATGGGTTGACATACGTCATTAGCTATAGCACGAGGAAAACACGTGTTTGGCATTGTTGTTGATTAAAAAAAAATCGGTATCTGGGGGGGGAACAAGACATGCGTGGGCGAAGTGTTACAAAATACGTCATACAACACGAGAATAACACGTGTTTGGCATTGTTGTTGCTTAAGGGGCTGTCCATTAATTACGTCAACAAAATAGGGGGGAGGGGTCAGAAAATTTTTGACAATTGTTGACAAGGGGGAGGGGGGAGGTCAAGAAAAGTTGACGTCAACAATGTTACTTTTTTTTAAATTTAATATAATTACTTAATAAATAGGAAAATTAAGCAGCGTTTGTAGTTCTGTGTTACACACTCGCTTAACATTCAGTATTTTAATTAAACTATCTATATTTCTACTAATTTTGCCACATAAACATTTTGGAAGCCACCTTTTTTAGGGGGGGGGGGGTAATCAAATGTTGACGTCATTTTATAGCGGGGGGGGGGGGTCTCTGGAAGTTTGACAAGTTGTTGACAAGGGGGAGGGGGGGGCAGGTAAAAATCGCCAAAAATTTGTTGACATAAATAGTGGACAGCCCCTAAAAAGATAATATCGGTATCGGTAAAAATGCTGGGGGAAAATATCGGTATCGGACTATCGGTAAAAAGGCATATCGGTCGCTCCCTAGTTAACACAACGCCCGTTCGCAATTTACTTCCCCAACTTAAGTCAGGTACCCGTTTAAAGCTGGGGGGGGGGGGGAGAGGGGGGAACTAGAGAGGCATAATTGCCAGGAATTTGTTGTTGTTTTCACGTTTGTCTCCCTTAGGACAGAACTGATAAATACTGTCACTCATTGTTATAACCAACAGAACAAGACATGAGATATGTATGTTGTGTTACAACCAACAGAACAAGACATGAGATAGGTATGCTGTGTTACAACCAACAGAACAAGACATGAGATATGTATGCTGTGTTACAACCAACAGAACAAGACATGAGATATGTATGCTGTGTTACAACCAACAGAACAAGACATGAGATATGTATGCTGTGTTACAACCAACAGAACAAGACATGAGATATGTATGCTGTGCAAGTGACTTTATTAGTTGTATGGTCATACACATTTCGCACTAAAAGCATACAGTTATTTAAATAATTGAGACAAAATATTTTATTTTAGATTATTTCACTTGTTTTTGAAATTGGTGTCAATAATGTTATTGTATTTTTTGGCTTGGTATTATTTAAACTCATACAAGGCCGAACTGTAGCCGATTGAACCAATAGCTCCAAGTACGCCAAAATGTTAGGAGTCTCAAACTAAATTTTAATCTAGAACACTATAGAATCATTGACATACAACACAACTCTACGATAATTGGCTAAATCTAGAACGCTATAGAATCATTGACATACAACACAACTATACGATAATTGGCTAAATCTAGAACACTATAGAATCATTGACATACAACACAACTAAACGATAATTGGCTATATCTAGAACACTATAGAATCATTGACATACAACACAACTATACGATAATTGGCTAAATCTAGAACACTATAGAATCATTGACATACAACACAACTATACGATAATTGGCTATATCTAGAACACTATAGAATCATTGACATACAACACAACTATACGATAATTGGCTAAATCTAGAACACTATAGAATCATTGACATACAACACAACTATACGATAATTGGCTATATCTAGAACACTATAGAATCATTGACATACAACACAACTATACGATAATTGGCTAAATCTAGAACACTGTAGAATCATTGACATACAACACAACTATACGATATTTGGCTAAATCTAGAACACTATAGAATCATTGACATACAACACAACTATACGATAATTGGCTAAATCTAGAACACTATAGAATCATTGACATACAACACAACTATACGATAATTGGCTAAATCTAGAACACTATAGAATCATTGACATACAACACAACTAAATGATAATTGGCTATATCTAGAACACTATAGAATCATTGACATACAACACAATTATACGATAATTGGTTAAAAACACCAAACAAATGTTTGAAATATAGATATTGTGGACTTCATTGGCCATCTTTGTTCTTCACTCAAGAAAAATCTGTATAATATTCAGGGGCGCCGAGAGCCAACACGGGCCCCAGGGCAGGACATCATTGCGGGCCCCTTAATAAACAATGAATCGTGAAAAAATTGACATGGTCGGGGCGGCCGGGCCCCCTTACAGATGCGGGCCCCCTGGCAATGACCCCGCCTGCCCCCCTCTTGGCGTGCCTGATAATATTATCTGGAATTCATTAGCCTTCTTTGGCCTTAACAAGAAATAATTAATTGCCTATAATTATATAGTTCCAGTTTTTAGGAAGAAATATAAAATTGATCAATTAATGATTTCATTATGTACACAACTCACATTTATTCTTGCGACCAAATGTCATTCTCTGTCACACAAATATATTGTGTGCATACAGTAATTATATGTCATTGTGTGAGTTTGTGATAGTGTCGTTTGGGGTGGGGGGTGGGGTTGCGTGAGGCTCCCGTTACTTTAAAGGTCCCAGACAGAAAGGTTGCTTTAAGACTCTACTGCTGGTATGTATTGGTGAGCCAACGGTTTAAGCAGTGTAAGTTTCATTAAATGATTAACGAAAGTTCAATAAATAAAAGATGTTAAAACGTGTTTTGATTTCTTTAATGGCAGGGAGTGGTGGCTCGAGACTAAAATTAGTTTTAGTGGCCCCGGTGGGGGGGGGGAGGTTATACACATCGAGACAAACATATCTCCACTGGATCTGTGATGCAGAAAGATCCAAGATCCATACAAAGCAGCCCCGTAGCGTGAAAATTCTACAGCAGGGGCCAGGCATTCTACAGCAGGGGCCAGGCAATAGCGGGGGGGGGGGGCAGGTAATACATTTTACTAAGTAGAATAAATAACACTGAAAAACAAGTGTTGGACTTCTTATATGTCATTAACGTTTTCGGAATCAGTTTTTCATGCTGATTTTGAATCTGTAAATCATTTTGCTCTATCACCGCACACTACGGGCCTGATACAAAGATTTGTTTGTATCAATTTCATAAGCAAAAGGCTACGTTAATATGGCAATTATTATTAAGCTTAAAAGTTGTGCAAATATAAAGAAAGAATTAACGATAAATGTACTCATTATTTGAATATTAACGATAATATAAAGTGATGAAATAAGAGGATGCTGCAATTTCAACCGTGTCTAAATTGAGTCTCTCACTGCTGGAAGGAATGACTTGAGCCAACTTAAGATCTCTCGATCATGGTATGGATTAATAAAACCAAACATTGTAATAGACTCACAAGAAGACGATTTTGTTTTGTTTCAGTATTTGTATCACCTCCTCCCGCCACATAAATTGTATTTATCACACGGATTGGATCAGTTAATTGTCACATATATTGGATCATTTAATGTCACATACATTGGATCAGTTAATTGTCACATATATTGGATCATTTAATGTCACATACATTGGATCAGTTAATTGTCACATATATTGGATCATTTAATGTCACATACATTGGATCAGTTAATTGTCACATATATTGGATCATTTAATATCACATACATTGGATCAGTTAATTGTCACATATATTGGATCATTTAATGTCACATACATTGGATCAGTTAATTGTCACATATATTGGATCATTTAATGTCACATACATTGGATCAGTTAATTGTTACATATATTGGATCATTTACTGTCACATTTAATCATTTACTGTCACATACACTGGATCATTTACTGTCACATACACTGGATCATTTACTGTCACATACACTGGATCATTTACTGTCACATACACTGGATCATTTACTGTCACATACACTGGATCATTTACTGTCACATAGAACCATTTACTGTCACATACACTGGATCATTTACTGTCACATAGAACCATTTACTGTCACATACACTGGATCATTTACTGTAACATAGAACCATTTACTGTCACATACACTGGATCATTTACTGTCACATACATTGGATCATTTACTGTCACATACACTGGATCATTTACTGTCACATATGACCATTTACTGTCACATACATTGGATCATTTATTGTTACTTACATAGGATCATTTACTGTCACATACACTGGATCATTTACTGTCACATACATTGGATCATTTACTGTCACATACACTGGATCATTTACTGTCACATACACTGGATCATTTACTGTCACATACATTGAATCATTTACTGTAACATAGGATCATTTACTGTCACATACATTGGATCGTTTACTGTCACATATACTGTATCATTTACTGTCACATATATTGAATCATTTACTGTCACATACATTGGATCATTTACTGTCACATAGAACCATTTACTGTCACATACACTGTATCATTTTTGTCACATACATCGAATCATTTACTGTAACATACACTGGATCATTTACTGTCACATACATTGGATCATTTACTGTCACATACACTGGATCATTTACTGTCACATACATTGGATCATTTACTATAACATTGGATCATTTACTGTCACATATGACCATTTACTGTCACATACATTGGATCATTTACTGTGTCCGTGGCTTCTGTGACTGAAAAACGGATCAAAATGAAACCGCCATGACTGACCTAGTTGTGGGTCGCTCTACTAGGTATGAATGTCATCAGATGTTTTACGGCCTGGGATCTTAATGTTCAGTGTGATTGCCGTCATTAATTATTTAGCCTTGGCGAGGGGTGGGGGTATGCTGTCAAACGAAGTCATTGAATGGTATTTTTTGTATTGGGTCAGGTGACAACAAAGACAGCCCTTTAAAGATTTTCTTGTTCAGAGTGAACTGTGATCTTTAGATACATCGCTCTTCTTATATGGTTCAACCCTTACTCATTACTTCATTATGTATTTACTCAACCCTTAAATCATTACATGATTACGTATTGATTAAACTTTTAAATCATTAAATGATTACGTATTAATTAAACTTTTAAATTTTTACATGATTACGTATTGATTCAGCCCTTAAATCATTACATGATTATATATTAATTCAACCCTTACATCATTAGATCGTTGTACTAATTGTACCCTAAACATCATTACATGACAATATTGATTATAGTTGATAATTTAATTATAATATTTTGATTATTGCAAAATGAATAAAATATAATAACGTTATCCCGATTACTTATGTTCACATCTTGTTTACTGAACATTTCTTGATAATCTTACCATACATAGAATATAAGAATGAACATCGTCAATTTAATTTATTTGTACAAAAGTCATAACATTTGTCTTTTATTTTATTGTGTATCAATATTTAGTTGCTATAGTACACTATTAAAAAAGATAATAACACTAATGGCTGAATTTTTTTTACTCGTTGGTAGAGGGCATTTTAAATCATTCTTTGCCCTTAATGTATGTAGTATTTGATGACGTCATATCAGTCTTATATTGTGTATCATATACATGTATATATATATATGTGTGTGTGTGTGTGTGTGTGTGTGTGTTGTGTACGTTTCAAATATAATAATATGGTCTGCGTGTATTATTAAGTGTACATTAAATAACGTCATTATCAATCATTTCTTCATCATTCTATGTAACATGACTCAACATTTAATGTCATATTACTAAACGCGCTGTTGTGTGAGCATCCATATAGTCGGGTAATGACGTACTACACTACTGTTGGATACCTCTATTCATATTTACATAATTTGTTTTTATTGTATGAAGCGAGTTCCGTAATATCTCTTCGAAGCCGTATTGCAACATTAAATGTAGCAGACTTAACCTACTTTCTGTTTTTGTTTTTTTTTTCCATACCAAAATCCAGGTCGAAATGATAAAAAAAATTTTGGCAAAAAAGTATGTCAGTAAGGCCAGAGTTCTACCTGACGACAGAAATACCTGCTACCTTCACTAGCAGATGATTACAGTAAATGGAAGAACGGGGGGGGGGGGGGTAAACCTTCTATGACGTCATTAAGACACCAAAAACCTAGTTATAGATAAGACGATTTACAAAAAAAAAAATTTATGAAAGTAACCTACAACTAATGGAATGATTTGTGTATTTTGTTAAATACATTTTTGTATTATATCTGTTTGTTAAAATAACAGTTTCATTATTAAATTCGTTTATTAAAATAATGTTTGCATTCAAATATTTGCATAGGTACACATAACCTTTCTTATGGATATGAAGACAAGGCAATCCAATCCCTCCCACTCCACCCCCCACCCCCAACACACAACCAAAGAGGCCCATTCATGTATTAATTTCTATCGAATTTTATGCTTTCTGGGACAAGACGAGATACATTTGCGTTGCTTCCCTCCACTCTCCACATTATACATGAAACAGGCACGGTCTAAGTCCTGTCCAAACTGTGCACCTACACGGGCCCCCTAAATCACAGGAGTCGCCACACCAATCTATATTTATTATAAACAAAAACGCCATATTGACATTGGGGCCACTGATTCTTAGTCACCCTAGAGCAGCTCAGTGCGAGTGTGGTACTGGAGCGATGGATGATGGGATATCAGGCATCGTTTCAGTGATGGTACTGAAGCGATGGATGATGGGATGTCAGGCATCGGTGCAGTGTGGTACCTGGAGCGATGAATGATGGGATGTCAGGTACATCGGTATCAGTGTGGTACTGGAGCGATGGATGATGGGATGTCATGCATCGGTGCAGTGTGGTACTGGAGCGATGGATGATGGGATGTCCGGCATCGATGCAGTGTGGTACTGGAGCGACGGATGATGGGATGTCAGGCATCGGTGCAGTGTGGTACTGGAGCGATGGATGATGGGATGTCAGGCATCGGTGCAGTGTGGTACTGGAGCGATGGATGATGGGATGTCAGGCATCGGTGCAGTGTGGTACTGGAGCGATGGATGATGGGATGTCAGACATCGGTGCAATGTGGTACTGGAGCGATGGATGATGGGATATCAGGCATCAGTGTAGTGTGGTACTGGAGCGGTGGATGATGGGATGTCAGGCATCGGTGCAGTGTGGTACTGGAGCGATGGATGATGGGATGTCAGGCATCGGTGCAATGTGGTACTGGAGCGATGGATGATAGGATATCAGGCATCGGTGCAATGTGGTACTGGAGCGATGGATGATGGGATATCAGGCATCAGTGTAGTGTGGTACTGGAGCGATGGATGATGGGATGCCAGGCATCGGTGCATTGTGGCACTGGAGCGATGGATGATGGGATGTCATTGTTACGTTCGCGGATAGTCCTGATGCTAATCCTGGCCACGTACAGATCGTTGTCTAGAAGTATGAGAGAGTAGATGTAGATGTTCTGGTGACAATATTTCTATTTTCACAGCTCACGATCAGTCTCTGCTAATAAGTCAACAAACACCGGTTTCTTTGCTGATAACACAAGTTTATTATGTAGATATGTTGACGCCAGTTCTCACATACAGTACTTCAGCTTAGTCCTACCCCTCCGCTCCTGCTCTCTAGTTCTCAGTCTCGCTTCTCTCTCTCCTCCTCTCTGACTTCCACACAAAACGTCCTGCTTATATACAGTACACAATTGGCTGTGACATCGGTGATTAATTAGTTGTAATTAATTCTCAATCCAACTGACTCTACACTCGGGATAGTTTATGTGACGGGTCTGGGGGTGGGGAATCTAAACAAGGAAACCTATGACACCCTCCAACTCAGTTAACCCTCGTGAGAAGATTCTGCCCCACGACTTTCGTAACGGTACCAACTTCATCCTACGTGTCACGGTCACGAACATTCTTTCCCAGGTAAATTGTCTCCGTGAGCGCTCAGTACCACCGGTGACTCACAACTAATTAACATGGGGGAGGATGGGGCGTGCTTTCGCGTAAATTATTCTTCTATCTGGTCACAATGATGCACCCCCTCCCCACGCACATTTTGTTCCTAAACCGTAAACTATTGTGCTAAAATAACTTACATCGTAACAGTCATGCATCAGTGCAGTTTGGTACTGGAGCGATAGATGATAAGATATCAGGCATCGGTGCAATGTGGTACTGGAGCGATGGATGATGGGATATCAGGCATCGGTGCAATGCGGTACTGGAGCGATGGATGATGGGATATCAGGCATCAGTGTAGTGTGGTACTGGAGCGATGGATGATGGGATGCCAGGCATCGGTGCAATGTGGCACTGGAGCGATGGATGATGGGATGTCATGCATCAGTGCAGTGTGGTACTGGAGCGATGGATGATAAGATATCAGGCATCGGTGCAATGTGGTACTGGAGCGATGGATGATGGGATGTCAGGCATCGGTGCAATGTGGTACTGGAGCGATGGATGATGGGATATCAGGCATCGGTGCAATGTGGTACTGGAGCGATGGATGATGGGATATCAGGCTTCAGTGTAGTGTGGTACTGGAGCGATGGATGATGGGATGCCAGGCATCGGTGCAATGTGGCACTGGAGCGATGGATGATGGGATGTCATGCATCAGTGCAGTGTGGTACTGGAGCGATGGATGATAAGATATCAGGCATAGGTGCAATGTGGTACTGGAGCGATGGATGATGGGGTGTCATGCATCAGTCAGTGTGGTACTGGAGCGATGGATGATGGGATATCAGGCATCGGTGCAGTGTGCTACTGGAGCGATGGATGATGGGATATCAGGCATCGGTGCAGTGTGGTACTGGAGCGGTGGATGATTGGATATCAGGATACTCCACTGTAGGAGCATTCTCGTCATTTCAACGTTTGGAGGGATCGACTATGTAGAAGTAGCAGTTGGTGGAGCGGTCAGCAGGAGTATTTGCTGGGTGGTCAGTAGGCTTTTGCCTATTCTTCGAATAGCGAATTTCATGACTTCTTTCACCTCTCAACCATCCATCAAGTGTTCTTTCGCAATTTTCACAACTATAGTGAGGTGCCCAGGGTTTGTACAAACAGGCAGAAGTCTAGAATACTCCACTTACCTCCTTGCACCTAGTTGATGATCTAGAGTAATCTAGACGTTAGAAGTTTCTAGAACATTCTAGATTATATTCAACGGACATCTAGACATGTGATATGTTGTTTATCAAATATAAGATATATTCAAACTATCGACGTCCAGGTAACAAAGTTGGTTGAGTTAAGATTAGGGTTTAATATTATTTTCAGATCTTAATAATCAGAAAATATAATTATTAAAACAAAGACGAAACAAAAATGAGCTTTGTCATAATTAGAATCATTCCAAACTACTTCACATCATTTCTCAAACTGTTTGTACTGTACCTCAAACTACCTGTTTGTATTGTACCGCCAGCTACCTGTTTGTATTGTACCTCAAACTACCTCCTTGTATTGTACCTCAAAGTACCTGCTTGTATTGTACCTCAAACTACCTGTTTGTATTGTACTTCAAACTACCTGTTTGTACGACTCGAGTAAATTTTTGAAGTTTGTAATTACAACTTGGGTACTTATACTCGTGCTTGCACCCTGCGTACGTACTTGTGCACTTTTAAACACGGGTACATGTCTGGTATTACAAGTTGGTTCATGACTTCCACAGTTCTGTTAATTACACAATATTAACTTCTTCGATCCACAAAAACATCTTGGCCAGAAATTTCACAATAACTCTATTATTTGTTGCGAGTGCTTAAAAATATTTCATTCCTTATTAGCTGTCAGTAACATATTAACTGTCAGTAATAATTCATCTGTCAGTAATATATCAACTGTCAGTACTATATCAATTAACAGTAATATATCAACTGTCAGTAATATATCAACTGTCAGTAATATATCAACTGTCAGTAATATATCAACTGTCAGTAATATATCAACTGTCAGTAATATATCAAGTCAGTAATATATCAACTGTCAGTATTATATCAACTGTTAGTAATATATCAAGTCAGTAATATATCATCTGTCAGTAATAATTCGTCTGTCAGTACTATATATCAACTGTCAGTAATATATCAACTGTCAGTAATATATCAAATGTCAGTAATATATCAACTGTCAGTAATATATCAACTGTCAGTAATATATCAACTGTCAGTAATATATCAACTGTCAGTAATATATCAACTGTCGGTAATGTATCAACTGTCAGTAATATATCAACTGTCAGTAATATATCAACAATAAAGAATGTTCTCTTGTAGCCTACATAACTTACTTACAGTACTAATATAAAAATGACCAGTCCTATTAGTTTAAAAATTCGAAAAATGATTAAAAAATAATGAAATAGTAATGAAAATGTCAAAGTAAAACAAAAGCCATTATTAATGCAGGGGGGAGTAGTCGAATTTAATTTAAAATAAATATATATTTATCAAATAGAGAAATATTACTGCAGGTGTTTGCGTGTGAGTTAATAATTCAACAGGGGATTATTATTATTATTATTATTAACACAGGGAGAAACAGCTTTATAAATATTCATTCATACATCCATCAACATGTCTTGCTAAACCACATAGAATGGAAATAAGGAAGGGAAAAAAAAAGAATTAATAAATATTTCAGTTCAATTTTCAAAATAAAAACGTGGTTAGTTTATTTTATTTAAAATAATGGAAGTAGACCATTGAAATGTGATTTTAATTTATTGGTGATTCAGCATAAGAGATGCTACGACATGTCAGGATGGTGTTGTATATTGGTGGCTGTTATAAATTAACAGAGGTTTTCTTATGAGTAGATAAACTAGGTCACTTCCTGTGACCCCTTCTGCCCTTCCTATAAAATAAAATTTCATTAAGCCCCCGACAGAATCTCTTCATTGGGGCCCCAAATATCTCTAAAAGAATCAGCATGGAGCCCCAAATACCTCTGGAAGTATCTTCCTAAGGAGCACGAATACAAAGAACAGTTCTACCTCCATTATAATTTATTTACTTTGCGTTTTTAGATATTGTTTAGCATGCAAGCCATTCATACTACAATGACATGTGTACATTATTACATACATATGCAGTCAGAACCTACAATGACATGTGTACATTATTACATACATATGCAGTCAGAACCTACAATGATATGTGTACATTATTACATAATATGCAGTCAGAACCTACAATGACATGTGTACATTATTACATACATATACAGTCAGAACCTACAATGACATGTGTACATTATTACATGCATATGCAGTCAGAACCTACAATGACATGTGTACATTATTACATACATATGCAGTCAGAACTGTTCTTATAGACAGGAAACCGTCTGTGGGCACTCACTGCATGAAAGTTGTCCCTATCAGTATTAATGTATTTATATCTTCATGTTGAAACCACCCCGTCTAGTACTTAGTCTAGGGCCCCCCAAATATCGATGGAGTCTCTGCCTAGGGCCCCCAGAGACCTAAGTATAACTCTGTCTGTATTTTAGTTACAGCACGTGCGGGTCTACCCACACACAAAAAGTGATACGTCAGATACATAAATGTGATAAAACGCAATGTGATTTCAAACAAAAAGCTATCTTGTGTTACTTATACTACTGGTCTTTTAAAGGGCTGTGAAGTTCAATGTATCCAATAGTATATAGATTCAGATGAATATATAATCACGCTAAGTAGGTCACTCAAATGCACGATGAAATAGTAACACTCAGTATCACGTCTAATGTATTAATAAGTTCGGGAATCTCCATTTCATCAGCCAGTTGTGTATAAATTATGATATCAATCCTAGAAGCTACCCTCGTCAATCACGAAAGTGGAGACCTTCCCCATTCACCACAGCAATATCGTTGAGAACAAAGTCCAAGCTAAGGTCGATGCAACGTGAGAGAGACAGACTCGCCTTCACAGTCACATCTCCGAACACTGCCCCGGCCTGTTTGGTAAGTCTTTCCTTCAGGCAGTTCTTGTCGTCCTCTGCTTCCTCCAACAGAAGTGGGCATGAGATGAACGTCGGGCTGGCCGTGCTACCTTCCACCAGTCGCCAGTTGATGCCTTTGACCTGATCGTTGGACAGGAACCCGGCCCCGAGGGGAATCCTGTTTAGCAGCCGCGGCAGTTTTCGGAGGGCTGAACCGGGGATGACCTCGTCGCTGTACAAGGGCTGTAACTTGAGGTGAAGCAGGTAGCAGTGGCGGGACTTGTCCTCCTTCTGGCTGTCCTTCACCATGGCCGCGGCATCGTGTGGGCTGACGATGAAGAGGGACGAGGGCTCTCTGTTACAGGAAGACATGGCGGATGGCGACAGGTTATGTGACATCAAAATTGCAGAGGTTCTCAGCGCCTGGTTATGGTGGGGTTCACGCAAACTTTCATCTTTCACTGTATTGCTCTCACCGTTTAGTGCGTTGCAGACCTCTGCATTAGACTCAGTGTTGTGGACGAGGCGAGTGATTTGGCTCTGAACAGACGATTCTGTGCGTTCTGGTGCAGAGGCACGACCAGTGAAGGGAACAAAATCTTTCACAGCTTCCACCAGACCAAAACAAGGTAAGGGGTTCTCACAAAATTGTCTCCAGTCCGCCACGGTGAAATTCTGAGGGGGGAAAAAGTAAAATGTTTGCACTGATGAAATGTAAAGATAAATATATGAATAAATAAAAGAATGTAAAATAACTTAATATTCTCTTGTTAACAACCAATGAGAGCTGATAGGGGCAGATGAAATGTAGAATTCAATTGTCGTATAGCCACCATGGGCGCAACCGATGTACGGGTCGTGCGGGTCCGGACCCTACAAAAAATCAAGCCACTGGTATTCGACCCTACCAAAATTTGGGGGCAGACATACCAATTTTCATCTTCCCTAATATTTTGGACCCCATCAACTTCAACATACTGGTTGGGGGCAGACATACCAATTTTCAACTTCCCTAATATTTTGGACCCTACCAATTTCAAAATACTGGTTGGGAGCAGACATACCAATTTTCATCTTCCCTAATATTTTGCACCCTACCAACTTCAACATACTGGTTGGGGGCAGACATACCAATTGTCAACTTCCCTAATATTTTGGACCCTACCAACTTCAACATACTGGTTGCAGGCAGACATACCAATTTTCAACTTCCCTAATATTTTGGACCCTACCAACTTCAACATACTGGTTGGGGGCAGACATACCAATTTTCAACTTCCCTAATCTTTTGGACCCTACCAACTTCAACATACTGGTTGGGGGCAGACATACCAATTTTCAACTTCACTAATCTTTTGGACCCTACCAACTTCAACATACTGGTTGCAGGCAGACATACCAATTTTCAACTTCCCTAATATTTTGGACCCTACCAATTTCAACATACTGGTTGGGGGCAGACATACCAATTTTCAACTTCCCTAATCTTTTGGACCCTACCAACTTCAACATACTGATTGGGGGCAGACATACATATTTTCAACTTCCCTAATATTTTGGACCCTACCAACTTCAACATACTGGTTGGAGGCAGACATACCAATTTTCAACTTCCCTAATATTTTGGACCCTGCCAACTTCAACATACTGGTTGCAGACAGACATACCAATTTTGAACTTCCCTAATATTTTGGACCCTACCAACTTCAACATACTGGTTGCAGACAGACATACCAATTTTCAACTTCCCTTATATTTTGGACCCTACCAACTTCAACATACTGGTTGGGGGCAGACATACCAATTTTCAACTTCCCTAATATTTTGGACCCTGCCAACTTCAACATACTGGTTGCAGACAGACATACCAATTTTCAACTTCCCTAATATTTTGGACCCTACCAACTTCAATATACTGGTTGGGGGCAGACATACCAATTTTCAACTTCCCTAATATTTTGGACCCTGCCAACTTCAACATACTGGTTGCAGACAGACATACCAATTTTCAACTTCCCTAATATTTTGGACCCTACCAACTTCAACATACTGGTTGGGGGCAGACATACCAATTTTCATCTTCCCTAATATTTTGGACCCTACCAACTTCAACATAATGGTTGGGGGCAGACATACCAATTTTCAACTTCCCTAATATTTTGGACCCTACCAACTTCAACATACTGGTTGCAGACAGACATACCAATTTTCAACTTCCCTAATATTTTGGACCCTACCAACTTCAACATACTGGTTGGGGGCAGACATACCAATTTTCAACTTCCCTAATATTTTGGACCCTATCAACTTCAACATACTGGTTGGGGGCAGACATACCAATTTTCAACTTCCCTAATATTTTGGACCCTACCAACTTCAACATACTGGTTGGGGGCAGACATACCAATTTTCATCTTCCCTAATATTTTGGACCCTACCAACTTCAACATACTGGTTGCAGGCAGACATACCAATTTTCAACTTCCCTAATATTATGGACCCTACCAACTTCAACATACTGGTTGCAGACAGACATACCAATTTTCATCTTCCCTAATATTTTGGACCCTACCAACTTCAACATACTGGTTGGGGGCAGACATACCAATTTTCATCTTCCCTAATATTTTGGACCCTACCAACTTCAACATACTGGTTGGGGGCAGACATACCAATTTTCAACTTCCCTAATATTTTGGACCCTACCAACTTCAACATACTGGTTGGGGGCAGACATACCAATTTTCATCTTCCCTAATATTTTGGACCCCACCAACTTCAACATACTGGTTGGGGGCAGACATACCAATTTTCAACTTCCCTAATATTTTGGACCCTACCAACTTCAACATACTGGTTGGGGGCAGACACCAATTTTCAACTTCCCTAATATTTTGGACCCTACCAACTTCAACATACTGGTTGGGGGCAGACATACCAATTTTGAACTTCCCTAATATTTTGGACCCCACCAACTTCAACATACTGGTTGGGGGCAGACATACCAATTTTCATCTTCCCTAATTTTTTGGACCCTACCAACTTCAACATACTGGTTGGGGGCAGACATACCAATTTTCAACTTCCCTAATATTTTGGACCCTACCAACTTCAACATACTGGTTGGGGGCAGACATACCAATTTTCAACTTCCCCAATATTATGGATCCTACCAACTTCAACATTCTGGTTGCAGACAGACATACCAATTTTCAACTTCCCTAATATTTTGGACCCTACCAACTTCAACATACTGGTTGGGGGCAGACATACCAATTTTCAACTTCCCTAATATTTTGGACCCTACCAACTTCAACATACTGGTTGGGGGCAGACATACCAATTTTCATCTTCCCTAATATTTTGGACCCTACCAACTTCAACATACTGGTTGGGGGCAGACATACCAATTTTCATCTTCCCTAATATTTTGGACCCTACCAACTTCAACATACTGGTTGGGGGCAGACATACCAATTTTCAACTTCCCTAATATTTTGGACCCTACCAACTTCAACATACTGGTTGGGGGCAGACATACATATTTTCAACTTCCCTAATATTTTGGACCCTACCAACTTCAACATACTGGTTGGGGGCAGACATACCAATTTTCAACTTCCCTAATATTTTGGACCCTACCAACTTCAACATACTGGTTGCAGGCAGACATACCAATTTTCAACTTCCCTAATATTTTGGACCCTATCAACTTCAACATACTGGTTGGGGGCAGACATACCAATTTTCAACTTCCCTAATATTTTGGACCCTACCAACTTCAACATACTGGTTGGGGGCAGACATACCAATTTTCAACTTCCCTAATATTTTGGACCCTACCAACTTTAACATACTGGTTGGGGGCAGACCTACAAATTTTCAACTTCCCTAATATTTTGGACCCTGACAACTTCAACATACTGGTTGGGGGCAGACATACCGATTTTCAACTTCCCTAATATTTTGGACCCTACCAACTTCAACATACTGGTTGGTGACAGACATACCAATTTTCAACTTCCCTACTATTTTGGACCCTACCAACTTCTACATACTAGTTTGGGGCAGACATACCAATTTTCATCTTCCCTAATATTTTGGACCCTACCAACTTCAACATACTGGTTGGGGGCAAACATACCAATTTTCAACTTCCCTAATATTTTGGACCCTACCAACTTCAACATACTGGTTGGGGGCAGACACCAATTTTCAACTTCCCTAATATTTTGGACCCTACCAACTTCAACATACTGGTTGCGCCCTTGATAGCAACAACCTTTATATGGGATTGTGTGGTTAGTAGAATGCCCAGTCTGATACTTCTACCAGCTAATGTCAGGTATCCGATACTTTTCCCAGCTAATGTCAGGTATCCGATACTTTTCCCAGCTAATGTCAGGTATCCGATACTTTTCTCAGCTAATGTTAGGTATCCGATACTTTTCCCAGCTAATGTCAGGTATTCGATACTTTTCCCAGCTAATGTCAGGTATCCGATACTTCTCCCAGCTAATGTCGGGTATCCGATACTTTTTCCAGCTAATATGATGTATCCATTGTGAATCTAAAATTACTTGGGACTTCACAAGATCCTAATAAAAATCTCATTGTAAAAATTAAGTAACATTAATAGCTGACCTATAGGTCATAAGTGAAGTTTTTAAGTGCGCCTTACGTATGAAATTGTAAAAGTACATTATATAAATACAAAAGATCATCATATTTAATACATTGTTCACACTGAATTGACGAGTTACTCATCCGAACAGCTTAGCAGCTATCCTGTATTCTGTTTTACTGATTACAGATAATTTCATGTGCAAGCATATCCGTGTTGAGGACATGACGGGTGAATGGTACCAATCGGGAACTTTACTGTGCATTTTATTAGAATAAGTTAAGAGACTAGTGGAAAAAATTCACATCAATTTGAACTGGAACAGATGGCATGGCAGGTCATACTAACGGTGTACTGGCATAGCAGGCTATACTAACGGTGTGCTGCTGGCATGGTAGATTATACAAATGGTGTGCTGGCATGGAAGATTATACTAACGGTGTGCTGGCATGGCAGGTTATACTAACGGTGTGCTGGCATGGCAGGTTATAATAACGGTGTGCTGGCATGGCAGGTTATAATAACGGTGTAAATGTACGCTGTCATGCCCCAATGTTTATTGTATTCTGTGAATTTGAACTATTTGTATGGTGTGTTGTCACACACACACACACACACACACGGGATGGAGTAAGACACCCCCTCTCCTACTTAGCCCTACTGTGCTATTGACACCACTTGACACCACTACTGTGTTACTAACAGCACTTAGACCTATTGCGTTATTGAGGCCACTAATGTATACTGTTTTATTGACACCACTTAGGCCTACTGTGTCACTGACACCACTTAGGCCTACTGTGTCACTGACATCACTTAGGCCGACTGTGTCACTGACACCACTTAGGCCTAGTGTGTTATGACACCACTCCATTGAACACCACTCAAAGACAAGGGCAATATTGACTTATTTGTGTGGAGCTTTTATAGATTGGAGGATTGGCAGTTGACCTTGTAGACATAAAGGAAAAAAAAGTTTATTAAGATGTGTTATTGAAGCCACTTATCCTAATGTTAGAAACAGTTAAGTCACTTATCCTGTTGTTTAGAAACAGTTATGTCACTTATCCTAATGTTTAGAAACAGTTAAGTAACTTGACCTGTTTTTTTAGAAACAGTTAAGTCACTTATCCTGTTGTTTAGAAACAGTTATGTCACTTATCCTGATATTTAGAAACAGTTAAGTCACTAATCCTAATGTTTAGAAACAGTTAAGTCACTTATCCTAATGTTTAGATACAGATAAGTCACATATCGTAATGTTTAGAAACAGTTAAGTCACTTATCGTAATGTTTAGAAAGCCTGCCTTACTTACAATCGTGTATCATCCTTAGAGTGATTTAAGAAACATGACGTCTGTGTTGAATTTTAGAAATAGGTCACTTATCCTGATGTTTAGAAACAGTTAAGTCACTTATCCTGTTGTTTAGAAACAGTTAAGTCACTTATCCTGTTGTTTAGAAACAGTTAAGTCACTTATCGTAATGTTTAGAAACAGTTAAGTCACTTATACTAATGTTTAGAAACAGTTAAGTCACATATACTAATGTTTAGAAACAGTTAAGTCACTTATCCTAATGTTTAGAAACAGTTAAGTAACTTAACCTGTTTTTTTAGAAACAGTTAAGTCACTTATCCTGTTGTTTAGAAACAGCTATGTCACTTATCGTAATGTTTAGAAACAGTTAAGTCACTTATCCTAATGTTTAGAAACAGTTAAGTCACTTATCCTAATGTTTAGAAACAGTTAAGTTACTCATCGTAATGTTTAGAAACAGTTAAGTCACTTATCGTAATGTTTAGAAACAGTTAAGTCACTGATCCTGTTTTTTAGAAACAGTTAAGTCACTTATCCTAATGTTTAGACACAGTTCAGTCACTCAACCTAATGTTTAGAAAGCCTGCCTTACTTACAATCGTGTATCATCCTTAGAGTGATTTAAGAAACAAGACGTCTGTGTTGAATTCATCGAGCCACAAGACAACCACTTCAAAGAATATATTTAATCAAGTTCCGTTCTGCTCGTCGTTACATTCGAATCTATAAAACAGGTTGGGGCAAAGTCCACAAAAATAAATCAATCCACTCAGTTTCGGGGAATGATTAGAAACAATCTCAATTCAAACACGTGTGCAGTTTGAAACAAAACACGGTCACGTGATACAACTGTTCAGTGTTTATGTAACACCATCCCACCAACTGTAACTGTTTGTGTACCAACTGTAGCTGTTAATATACCAACTGTGCCTGTTAATGTACCAACGTTCTGGGAAGGACGTACCGACAGTGAGGGTTAAAAAAAATCCAACAATGTCAGCAGGTGACTGCAAGGGTAAGAGCGGGTAGAGTAAGGTGGAAGATATTCTGGCACCGATTTACTTCTGCACATTGTGAGTTGTTATTTTACTGTAAAACACTAAAAAAAAATTTGTCTTTTTAAACTAAAGTAAACCGTGCAAAATATTCAGGATTCAAATACACTTATCAATAAATTGTATATCGAATCAAATACAACGAATCAGCTTATAAGGAAATGTAAACCCACTTGATATTTTCAAAATATTCATACGCCCGTAATACGGTATTTCTAATGACACCCCAGCCGGACCATAGATGTCATAGCCTCCACACTCGAACACATAGATGTCAAAGCCTTAACAATCGCACACATAGATGTCACAGCCTCCACATTCGCACACATAGATGTCATATTCTCCACACTCGCACACATAGATGTCAAAGCCTCCACAATCGCACAATAGATGTCAAAGCCTCAACAATCGCACACATAGATGTCATAGCCTCCACACTCGCACACATAGATGTCAAAGCCTCAACAATCGCACACATAGATGTCATAGCCTCCACACTCGCACACATAGATGTCATAGCCTCACACTCGCACACATAGATGTCATAGCCTTCACACTCGCACACATAGATGTCATAGCCTCCACACTCGCACACATAGATGTCATAGCCTTCACACTTGCACACATAGATGTCATAACCTTCACACTTATAGATGTCATAGCCTCACACTCGCACACATAGATGTCATAGCCTCCACACTCGCACACATAGATGTCATAGCCTCCACACTTATAGATGTCATAGCCTTCACACTTGCACACATAGATGCCATAGCCTCCACACTCGCACACATAGATGTCATAGCCTCCACACTTATAGATGTCATAGCCTTCACACTTGCACACATAGATGTCATAACCTCCACACTCAATTCCTTTGCCTGATTCCAGCCCAATCATATTCAGAAGAACTTTTGAATTATCAACCTTCCTCATGGACCAATCCAATGTCCCGAGAACACACACACGTGACCATAACTACCTGCCATAAAGAGCGGTCTTGACTTTATCTAGCCCGTGTAACTGATTGATTTTATTGACTTTATAACTTCCTTACAATATTTTTTTTATTCATCGACACATGCAGGCCACTCGGTGTAGGTTCTCGTTAATTATTTTATTACTGGATCAATACAGAAGGCAAAGGGACTGACAATCACAGACAATTAACTATGTTTTAATTACATTGTGTTAGGGATGGGGGGGTTGGGTCCTGGGGTATTTAAATAGTGCAAAACCTACAACCGGTCTTTGGTGAGATCACTTAAATGGCATGTGCTTATATGGACATATCAATATGTGCATGTACGTACATGTAGAAATACGGCTGGATTAAGGTTACTTTAGGCCTGATACCAATAAAAGGGTCTATTTATGCAAAGAAAATGGTAAAACCTATCAAATGTGAAATATCTCATATTTTACAGTACATGCCTGTTTCCGGAAAATGTGATGAGTTATTCAGATTTCTAACCACTTTTTTGTATCATTTTAGAGATGAAAAATCAAGAGAAATCATTTTCTATATAATATAAAAATGAAACTATGTTTTTAAGAGGCATAAATGTTTGTGGACTATATATCTCGCTGAACCTGAAGTAGCTAAACTCGGCACCAGGTCTCATTATTGCAATTATAAAGCTCTTAGCTATTTCGTTTCTTTTTCCCCGTGATCTTAAAGACACTGTTATTAATTTATTTATAAGACAATTATATAGCTCTTAGCTATTTCGTTTCTTTTTCCCCGTGATCTTAAAGACACTGTTATTAATTTATTTATAAGACAATTATAAAGCTCTTAGCTATTTCGTTTCTTTTTCCCCCGTGATCTTTAAGACACTGTTATTAATTTATGTATAAGGAAATGTACACAGCCCGAATTTCAATTGTGACATTTTAGTTTAATAAATGTTCAGTTAACTCAGGCTATTGTTATATTAGCTCACATTGTTCTGTTAACTAAGGCTATTGTTACATTAGCTCACATTGCAAGAAAAAACAATCAATCTAAGCCTGTTCCATTCTGGACACAGGACGTGTTAGCGCATTTTCGTATTATGTATCAGTACGTATGCTATCTTTCAGTAAATATTTGTAAATTTTGGAAATGTTTACAAATTCAATTGTGTAATGCATATATCTGAAAAAAGATATTAAAAAGACGTTTCTTTATAATTGAAAACAAAATTATTTTCTCTTAAATCTAACTACAAGTGGTTTGTGGTCACTGAAATAGGACTCATCACGTGACCTGAATTAAGGGGGTGGGGGCAGCCTGACAAAAGACATGCTCATAGCTAGCATCAAAGGTCACGCTGAGAGCAGGCTCAGTTTCGTGCATAACATCACCGAGACTGATTACGATGATGATCTAAAATCTCAACTGGAGTTAATTCGTTCATCAGTGAAGAAAAAGATTCGTACTGACAGTAATATCTTGAAAACCAAATTTTACCAAGACCAAACTATTTGGTGCAGATGGACCTATCCGGGACGGACAGATTTAAGAGGGGGCAGTGTTGTAACCCTCTCAATTCTAGCACATGCAGCCCTCATATTCTAACACACGGCGCTGCACCATTCGTCACCTGGACAGGTGTGTAAATAAGAGATGTGGGTGGGGGTGAAACAACAGTCGTTCCCCTCCCCCTTCTCATCTGGCGCTAGCATCAGGACGGTGCATCGAGACCAGTCACGTGACCTGAATTAAGATGGTGGGGGATCTACTTCGGACTTTAGATATAAGCAGTGACCAGAGAAAAAGTGGACAGTCCGTGACTTAGCATTTTAGGAAGTTACTCTGAGAACAACGAGTTCGTTACTTTAAGGTAACACGTTCGACTCGCTTGTCGCTGTAGTAATTGTTCCAAGTGGATGTATGAGTTTAGATTAGGAGTTGTAGATTTAATTGTAAAGTGAATATGTGACTGAAATAGAACCCATAATTGAAACATTCTAAATTGTAGTCATTTAATCGTCCGAAAACTCCGTCAATTGTTGTTTTATATAAAGTACGGGAAGTAAGTCATGTTAAATAACTGTTACGAAAATAAATAATGATTACGCCCCTTTGATTAGCTTTTATTATTTATATTTAAAATATAAGGAAAAAGGGTACATAAAAAACTCTTATATTTTGGCCCTGAGAGGTCAAATCGCAATATGAACTTTTTGATGTACACTTGGCAGGCCAAGACCTACACAATGATATATACATCATGGGTCTAGGACTTATGGTTGCTGAGATATAGGGCGGTCCATTATTATTAATATAGCTTATATAGTAAAAAACGGTAATTTATAAAGCCCCTTTTACGGCCCTGAGAGGTCAGATCGCGAAATGGAAAAAGTCATTTCTTGGCAGGCCAAGACCTACAAAATGATATATACATCATGGGTCTAGGACTTATGGTTGTTGAGATCTAGGGTGACGACGGACGGACAGACAGACAGACAGACAGACAGACAGACAAAACGGGGACAATAGAGCATTTTTTTTCGAAAATGCTCTAAAAATAAGTAAACTGTGTAAGGGAATATTTAAGGCAACGGTTATTATTTTCTCGAGAGAGAGAGAGAGAGAGAGAGAATGGCTTAGTGGGGGGTGGGGCATTATGCCCCGGGTGCTACTCACAAAGGGGCGTCATATGGTATATTTTACATATAATATTATATGTTTTTCGAATGGGGGGCGCTAGAAGGTATTGTGCCCCGGGCGCGAGTTAAGCTCGCTACGCCACTGTAGATAGATAGATAGATAGATAGATAGATAGATAGATAGATAGATAGATAGATAGATAGATAGATAGATAGATAGATAGATAGATAGATAGATAGATAGATAGATAGATAGATAGATAGATAGATAGATAGATAGATAGATATGTGTGTGCGTGTGTGTGTGGAAGCAATGACTGAATGAATTAAGGCAGACAGACCAACAAAATGGCACAACCAATCGACACATAAAGAAAATATGTTAGGCCTATATATGCATATACATACTATATGCTGGACTGGAAGTAAACTTTGCATATACACACTATATGCTGGACTGGAAGTAAACTTTGCATATACACACTATATGCTGGACTGGAAGTAAACTTTGCATATACACACTATATGCTGGACTGGAAGTAAACTTTGCATATACACACTATATGCTGGACTGGAAGTAAACTTGTAGTGCGACTATTTTACAAACAGCATCAGAAATTCATTATCAACACAAACATCGATCACGTGTTTCATATTCACAAAAGATAGTCATATACTTAGCAAAATGTATTTGGTTAGTGTAATTATAATCACTATCTGTATTAATCAGTCTTAATTACAAATGATGCACTATTTCACGATATCTACTAAAATTAAAAAATAATTAAGATTTAAATAAAAAAAATAATTTATAAAGAAAACTAGCCTAACTTATAAGTTAAATTGTCCTATAGTCTACGAGTAAAAAATGTTCATCCTAATATAATACTACAAAATCGACCAATCATTGTCCTGGTATTAAGTTACTGCCATCTTACCTTATAAATAGGGTCACGATGACTTCCAGTCTGATTTGTATACGGAGTTGGTATACACTTGGGTGGAATCTTTCCAAACCAGGTTGTATCACGTGACAGTATTGTGCTGGGTCGAGCCAGTACGTTGACATTGAAGTGTTCGGCAGACTGTCATTGACAAAGTTCATACCAGGGGAGCGAGGAGGGGCCAAACTATTATATTTTTTTATGATTTAAATATTTTTACTGCAAATAGGCTAGATATCTGTCAAACGTATTTGACCAGTTTAAAGTTGGCATGTGTCATTTGATTTTTTCAGTACTCAATATGTTTAAGTTTGACTATTAATGATTGTGTGTGTATTCATTATGATTTGTAACAAATCATTTATTAGATCTGGTAATCAGTACGTTAGATAGTACATTTAGCGTGTTAAATTTGATTAGTAGTAAATAGCCAGACCACATGTTAACATTGATAAATACGCATTGTACCCCTAGGGGCTGTCCATTATTTATGTCAACAAATTTTTTGGCGATTTTTACCCTTGTCAACAACTTGTCAAACTTCCAGAGACCCCCCTATGAAATTACTTCAACATTTGATTACCCCCCCCCCCCCCCAAAAAAAAAGGTGGCTTCCAAAATGTTTATGTGGCAAAATTAGTAGGAATATAGTTAGTTAAATTAAAATACTGAATGTTAGGCGAGTGTGTAACACAGGACTACAAACGCTGCTTAATTTTCCTATTTATTAAGTAATTATATTAAATTAAAAAAGTAACATTGTTGACGTCAACTTTTCTTGACCCCCCCCCGTCAACATTTTGTCAAAAATTTTCTGACCCCCCCTCCCCCCTATTTTGTTGACGTAATTAATGGACAGCCCCCTACCCCACCCCTCAATCTCACCCACCCCCCATTCTCAAAATCTATGCCTTAAAACAGAGACGGATTAGGGTCGTTTCAGGGCCAGGTCGAAGAAGAAAATACTGTGATCCTTAAATAGACTGGAATATCACACCAGCCCATCACATCACCCACTAGCCCATCACATCTGCCGTCAGCCCATCACATCTACCACCAGCCCATCACATCAACCACCAGCCCATCACATCTCCCACCAGCTCATCACATCTCCCACCAGCCCATCACATCTCCCATCAGCCCATCACATCTCCCACCAGCCCATCATGTATCCATAATGAGGACATGATAGATACGGATTAATAACGCCAATTCCACACTACTTCATGCACCCATTGAAATGAGAGATGACATTGTCATCAGTGTATATATTGTCACCAGAAGGCATGTCCAGTGAAGATATTTCATCATCAGTGTATCTATTATTTAAAAAAATGAAGTTGTTTTTTTTTTAAGTGAAGAAACTTCGTTAACAGTAGAATATCTTAAATAATAACGTTTGATTTTTTTGAAATAATCCTGGTTCCAATTTTTCTTTTATAATTGCTCTCCTTTTTTATAAGCTTTTAATTAGTATCACTTTATATGTGTGGCTGGCTGTGTGAATCCTCAAATCTTGCAACTCAATTCGGACTTATTCAAATTTATATAGGAAGGCGTATATTTGGCACCCAAGTAGATTCTGAATACAGTTTTCATTTTATAACTTCGAGTCCATGAATTAACAACTTGACAAATTCATAGCGAAATAGCCAACCTCTTTTTGCTAAACTTTTTAGTAATGTTTATAATGTTAAAAAAATTCGCCTTGAAATGATCTTGTGTGTGTGTGTGTGTGTGTGTGTGTGTTTGTGTGTGAGTGTGTGTGTGTGTGAGTGTGTGTGTGTGTGGGGGTGTGGGTGTGTGTGGGTGTGTGTGTGTGTGTGTTAGGATGTCATATTGGCCGGTTTAGCTGACTAATGTATGCACACTTATTAAATAAGCTTGAGTGTTCATTTGGTCATCTAAATTCGTAGCTTATTTATTTATTCATTGCTTCTTGTCAATGAATGTAAAGACAAATTAAGTTAAGTACATGTAATATCGCCCATTCTTTTTATTTTAGAAATAATAAATTGTATACATTTTATAATAGTACACTTTTTAGTGCATTTTTTCCCACTATATTTTTTTTTATCCTTTTATACTTTTTTAAAACTAATTATTTCAAAACTAAACAATATAACACAAAATGTAAAACTTGTTTTAAAACAAGCTTATATTAAAAAGCAATAAAAAGTAAAATTAAAATAATTATTTAGATCGTACTATAATAAAAACTTTGGTGCTATTTAGCAACCTCCTGGTGTTATAATTGTTTTAAATGATAAAATTAATTAATGAATATTTAATTTATTCATGAAGATAGGTGCCTATGTTTTTAAAAATGATGAGTGACAATCATTTAATTATTTGCATGATCTAAGGAATTGTCCTTTGGTTCTACATTCAAACAGTTTCTTCTAAATATCCATTCTTTAACGCTTATATTTGCCTTCATCCTCGTGACCATTGGGCAGGCTTAGATTATTCTGCTTGCCGGCTGATGATGCTCTGATTGCCGACTAGGTTCCCCACCAATGGTATAGGATATGAATTCAAATTACAAGACTAAATTTGGGGTTTTAGCGGGGCCCTTAGAATTCTGAGCTCATGGGAGGTAACTGGTACTCTCTTGTTATTTTTGTTTCACTAATTTAGAGATTACATTTTACAAGGGATTGGATACGTGGTTGATCACATGGTTGATCATTTTGTCATCTTTTTTTTTTTTTTTTAAGAAACAAAGGGGACAACAATCTGCAAAACAAAACAAATCACGGCTGACATGACTTATATCCCTTAATTAAAGTTTAGTTTGTCATCGAGGATATTTTGAATTGTCACGGGCCAGACATGGGTCAGTTGAGTCCACAGGCGCAGAAGAAAATATTTCAAAAGTTTTAAAAATTGGCCTCTGTGGAGCCCCTACATATCCGGGGCCCTGTGCCCGTCCTTAAATCTGCCTTTGAACAGTCTAAAATAATTTAAGGTAATCTAAATAATGAGGTACCCAACCTGTGCTCAACATGGCCCCTAAGTGATTTCTGTGTGAACTACCAGCCACTATGACCATTCCAGAAAAACAATATTGCCGTAACTTGTAAAACAATGGCCAAGCTTAAGAATATGTGTATTCATTGGCCAATTTAATGTTAATCTAGAGCAGACATGTCCAAAATATGGACAGCTGGTTAAGTATCGTCCGTCTCAGTCTGGACGTTTCATGCGGTCTTCGCTCTTCTCACGGCCAAAAAAATGATATCAGATCTTGATCAGGTAATTGTGTCAAATGTAAGCACCTATTGTAGCCCATGATTCCAAAAACTTTGCCCACCTCTGATCTAGTCTACAATTCGACAACTTCCAATTGTTAAGGACCGCTAAATTCACATGTTTATAATTTTTCCCAGCAGATCACAACATGTGTAATGTTTATCTGCAGCCCGTGGATGTGTTTAAAAAAAAAATATTCTTTAATAAGGCCTTCCTTAATCCTTTTTCACTAATGCACTCACTCAATTGGCTTTAACTAATGCACTCACTTGATTGGCTTTAACTAATGCACTCACTCGATTGGCTTTAACTGATGCACTCACTCGATTGGCTTTAACTAATGCACTCACTCGATTGGCTTTTAACTTTTTTAGACAACATGCACATTAAACTTTACTGTCCCATAAAAAAATGAATTAAATGTAAGTGAAGACATTCATATTTTTTTTTTGCCAACCAGTTTTCTTGTGCACAATTGAAACATGAAATTAAAAGTAAAATACCAACGGTTCCCAACCAGGGGTACGGGGGGGGGGCATGTTATGTAGGGATATGTGATGACAAATAGTTCTCGGTAAAAACAAAAAAAAAGGTTTGAAGAAGGTCGCCAGTTTGCAGCGGACTCATCACTGTATTTCATTATGAATGAAGTACATTTATTAGCCAATTACTATGAGTATTTCATTATGAAAGAAGTACATTTATTAGCTAATCACTATGAGTATTTATGATGACTAGAGATTACATCTAACAGCTTTTATAAAAGTTTTTTTTTTATTTTAAAGCAAGGAAACTACTAAACATCTCTAAACCCCCCCCCCCCACACACACACACCCATAACTGCAGTAGTTTAAGAGACTAAAGGTGAACACAATTGTTTGTATTATCCTTTTTGATCTCCAAGGTACAATAACTGGTGATAATGGTACAGAGAATATTTAGTACAAAACAAAATAAAACAAACACTAAACCAATGTAAACATTTTGTTTTTTTTAATTGATCAAAATGGTAGTCATGAGGATGTGTCCATAATAAAATAAAACAGACCAACATTTAGTTGTAGAGTAGTCAACAGATAAAAAAAAACAGACATCTCTTTATTATGATAATGTTAAGATCTATTGTATGGTACAACCAAGCAGTATGAAATGATGATATACACAAGCAGGAAGAAGAAATCATTGTAGAATTGTTTTCTTATTTTTTTTATTTTTTTTTAATAAGTGGATTTATCAACAGTTGAATTTAAAACAGCTCATCAAGATAAAGCAAGAAAATACAAGCTAAAATATTTTATGGGAAGGATTTGATATAAAAATTTAAATAAAACAATAAAGGTGATTATAAAAACCAAATGAACAAGTCTTCAGTGAAAAACTAAGTAAATGAAGGCAATGACTAATTGCTGTGTGGTTACAAAAAAAATGGAATATTAAAAAAAAAAAAAAGTTTACAAAATTAAAGCACTTCAGTGGGTTTCTATTTCGAAAATATTTGAACTACTAAAACAACAACAATATTTTACAACTGAAAATTTGTACACAAAATCTCTTTCAAAGTTTATCAAGTAAAAATTATATATTTCAAAGGAATCAAAACAATAAATCACCAGCTATGAGAGAATACAGTGAGTTATTAAAAAAAAACACTTTATTGTTTTAACTGGGAAAGAGGACATCAACACAGTCACAGAGAGCTTGCTTAAAATTTTTATAAACTTATTGCAAATATTCAAACTGTTTTGAATGTAATAAAACAGAACAAAATTAAATGAATTTCATTGATTCAAGAAAATAGAATACATTGATTATGTAAAACCACTGTTCAGTGTAGAATGATTTTGAACTGTATACGTGTATATGAATAGTGTCACAAAACATACAGGTTTTTTTAAAAATGTATATACAAATAATGTCAATCTAGTTTTCACAAGCCAATGGTCTCAGACATTTCTAGCACCAATGAGCCGTACAGTCATGGTGACTATCTGAACATTTTAAGAACAGCAGAAATGTCTGTGCTCTGACACTTGATATCTTTACTATGGTCAGAAAAATAATTACAAAAATAAAAATTCGCTTTTAAGACCTTTTAGAATATGTTTTTTTTGTTTTAAAAATAGAGCAATACAATTTGTGATTTTGAATAATCCATTGTGAGTGATTGCCCATATATTTTATTACATCATTTTGTCAAAAAAAAGTTTAAATTAGTAAAAATTTCATATGATAGAAAGTATAAATATTTCTTCAAATAAAGTTTAATAAATAAATGATTTCAATAAAGAAACAAAGACCTGAACGGATGACATAATGGTAAGGTCAACTAGTAATCAATAAATACAAGGATGTATGAAATGTATTTTAAATCTTGATGTTGGTGAGACAGACCGATCAAATGTTGACAAATTAAAGGTTGCAATACTGAACAGTATTAAAAAAAAAAAATCTTTATAAGATAGTTCCACAAAATTATTTATTTTTATCACAAGTCAGTAAGGAATATCACACACACACACACAAATCTAATTGTATTCAATAAAATATTGTGATATGAATTGATACATCTTGAGAATATGTACACGCAGAGATATACACGCAGAGATTCTGTTGACATAAATTTTTTGGATCAGTGTTATTTTTCAAAACCATAATTAGTCACAGACAGAACAAAATTTAAAAACAAAAATACTTTTATTTTGAACACATCAAACATTAGAATATAAAAAACATGATGTTAATACAAAAATATAAGGAAAGATTGAAATTAACCGTGGATAAAAAAAAACAGTTTCATTTTTAAAAAAGTGCTAAGGAAAAGTATTAAAGAGAAATTCAATTGTGAAAGTATTTTTTTTCTCTGTCATTAAAAAAAAAAAAACAGAACATAATGAAATAGTTTAAGCTTCATAAAATTTTTTAAAAATCATAAAATAATTTCAGAGTACATGAAGTAAAGTTTAACAACTTGGAAAAAAAAAATGGAAATTATTATTATTGAACAATATTTCATTTTCAAACTTCATTCATAGTGAGCCAATAGAATCAACTGATAAACTAACAGTCAACATGTGTAATTAAAAGCACTACAGTATGTACTGGCAGGAAAGACATTGTATTTACAACAATTATTAACAATAAAGCCAGTAAGATCATATATCTTTGCTTATATACAATATACAGCCAGAAAATATCAGATCTGTATCAATTATCTAACTCAACAACAAATATCTGTTTCCAAATTATTGACATTTTGTTGGATCTATTGTCAATCATAATTAGAAACCACTAAACATTTCTATTACAACTGTTGTCTTGAGTCGAACGTTCACAAAATTAAAAGAATTAACTACCAATCAGGTATACACATTCCTAATATTTTTCAGAATCTAGGGTTTTCTAATTTGGATATAAATTGAATGATTCAAACCTTCACAGGTTTGTTAGGGTTTTTAAATTTTTATGCAGATGCTTACAACTTTATAAAATAAGCCATGCAATTTTTTTCAAGCTATGGATTTCATTATAGCATTAGTTATGTACAGCATCAGCCAAGTTAACAAAGAATTTTTCTCTAAACTAATAAAGCCAGATAAATAAATGTTTCAAGTTTTTTTTTTACAATTTTGATTTCCATGTTTATCCAGCAGTTAAAAAAATACATTTTTTATATTTTTTTTTTGTAAATGGGTTTAAATTTTAAAATTAAAATTGATTAAGAGGATTTTCAAAAATGTATTTTTTTTTTTAAAAGTAAATAGTTAAATGGTAAAAGTTGCACAAACTAAATCAGACCTGATATATAAAACTGTAAAGAGGTGTAAAGAAAAAAATGTGTAATGTATAAAAAAAAAATAGCAAAATAAATTTTCTGATATTAAATCATAGGCTATACATCACAATGTATTCAAACAATTATAATCTCAAATATCATAGTTAACATCTGACAAAAATATTAATGGACAGCCTACAAAGATCATTTCGAAAAAGAATAAGTCAGAGATTCAAAGTAATTTAATTTTTTTTATAAAGAATTGTTTGTGCTTTACCATCTCTACATTTTACCAAATTAAAAATCACATTCAATTCTGGATGAACAAATGTAAATAAACAACCTGTTTGTTCACCCACATCAAGATACGCCTGAATGAAATTTCAGTTGTTTCAGTGATGGGTCATAGAAACCTGCAACATAGAATACGTTTGGACCAAGTTTTTTGCCTTTCTTCGATGCATTAGAAAGCTTCTTTTTGAAATCTGCATAATTTAAAACTTGGCATTTATGTGATATGGTCTGTACATCATTTTCGTCCTCATGGTGGGACTCAAACAGAGCATTCTGAAGAAGAAAAAAAATTAATTTCAGATGAAAATATTGGACTATTTCGCCATATAAAAGTTATACATTTAGTGCGTAAATTATTTCAACCATGTGAAATAAAAAAAAATACATGCACATGTTATGCCACCGTCTAAAAAATATACATGTATATACTTTGCAGTGTATTAGGATTCCCATTATAAATATTCTTTAACATTTTAGAAAACGAAATATTAAATTAACTAATTCTATGCATAAGATTAAAGTATATAATACTGGTTGGTATAAGATTTATCAGATTGGTGTGGAGTAAGATAAATCATATTGGTTGGCATAAGAAAATCAAACTGGTTTGAATAAGATATATCATACTGGTTGGTATAAACTGACAAAATAAATGGAATTAGAAACTGCTGGTAAAAAGTTTTTACTGGGTTGAAGTAGTCCTTTCTTTTTGGTTAATTACCTTTGGATCAGCAAGTTTTTTGTCAGAATGGGTTTCCTCCGGATGATAATACCACTGTACTTTGACCATCATTTGACCATTCCAGCTTTGCCATAAGCTTTCTATGTGGCCAATAAATGGGCAATTAGCTCTTCCAGTGGACACAAACACTGCAGAATCACCAACAGTAATGACTTCTTTTCCACGTGAAACAGACTTGTAAAAGATTTTTTTCGCTTTTCCTTTCATACCTGGCCTTTTGGTGCATTCACCTGCCCATCGCCACAACTTGTGACTTGAAACAATGACTAAATCAGAAATAATTATTACATTATAAACAAATATTTTATAAAAAACAATTTTCTTGCGTTCTAAAAAGCAGAAAATAATTTTACTATGAGCCTGGAAAAATTTCTGAATAAATTGGTCACATGGTAATAGACTTTATAAGATCTAATTTTTACAAAATGAAAAAACAATCAGAATTTTGAATTTCATTTTATTAGATTATTAATAAGGGTTTAAACACCTATAAATCATCACTGTTATGAAAATTATAAAATAAGAAAAATGAAATAAATTTCTCAACAATAGCTACTGCAATTAAGTCAATTTTGGCATACAATTTTTAACATACACAAATTAAATCTTTTTCTCAAAAGCAGTCATCAAAATGCACATCCCTTGCAGATGGTGAATTTTGACAAACAATATTAAATGCTTCAAAATAATACATGAAGTTTTAGTCTCACCAGAGCTTTCATCCGAGTCAGATTTGTTTTCATTTACTTCCTTTTCTTTTTGTTTCTTTTCATTTCTGTTGGATTTGGAAGTCTCTGAGGGCTTTCTTGTATCAGAAGAATCTGATGTTGTCTGTCTTCTTCTCTTGGGAAGATTTTCCAAAGGATCAGGTTCATATTCTGAAATGTATACAAAAGTTCTAACTCTAAATGTTCAGTAACATTTTTAACATTTACAGATATTTTGTCAAGGACATAAATTAAAAAAAAAACGGTCAGAAAAAGTGTTCACTGTAGCAAAGGGAAATTGATACAAAGTTTATAATATACAAATAAAAATGGACGCTGTTTTATCAGTGATAGATCATCGATATAAGTCATTTTTTTAAAGAAAAAAATCACGTCTATGTGTTATAACTGATACAGGAGGTTGTGCTGTGTAGAGTGCTTGACTATCGACCTGGAGTCCTGGGTTTGAATCTCTGGAATTTTTCAGGTCCTGTTGAATGTCTCCACCCAGCTTTAAATGGGTACCTGACCTTATGATGGGGAAGTAAAGGCAGCTAACTGGCAAAGTGATGAATTCCTCCCCGATAAGTCTTTGGGGCTTATGGCAACTTTACTTTTTTGTGCAAAAATTTCTATGAAAGCAAAAATTCACACAAAAAATAACCACTAAAAGAACTTGAAGTAACAACACTGTATCAGTCATTAAGGCAACAGTTATATCGAATCTCACATTTTTATCAAATAAAAATCCACATTACACACCTACAACAGGGAAATCAGCAGGAAGTAAACGGATGTGTTCGATTGGTATCCTTCCAGAATCACCATCATCAAAATCTACACTTACATTGATAGTTGCATGTGCACTTGGGCTTGCTAAGTGAAAAATAAAAATATATATTAATATATAAATCCAGATCATTTGAAAATAGTCTACAAATTGTGTTGATTGGAAACAAATAAAAAATCTATTAAATCATTAATAAATTTAAAGCTTACATTTTGCAACTGTGCCAGGATACAGGCAAGAAAACTGTTGACTCCAAAATGCACAAACTCTGGTGCCTTCTGGTAAATATCTAATACTTCCCGGTCTTACATCCAGTACCTAAGAAAAAGAAATGCAATAAAATAATTATTTTAAACTTTTTAAAAATAGACTTTTATTAACCATAAAATAAATTCCTTTGGTTTATGATCATGATGATATTTAAAGCAAATGTATTGACTTTAATTGTAGGCGCCAACATGAATTATTTTTTTCCTTTTTTTATCAAAGAGCTTATCAATGAATTTAAATTTAGTACACCTTCATAATTCTAGTTTACCATAATTTTTTATGGTTAAGTTTTGTCATTTCATAAATACAAGAGGTACAAACTGGCACTCACACTTTTATTTAATCAATATATAGTCAATTATTTTTCACTTTAAAGTACACTTTAACAAAAGTCTAAAAAATGTTTAAATTAGTGCATAAGACTGAAAAAAAGAATTAAGAATTTAGCCCTGAACAAGCCAGTGCTAACTTGTGACAACATTTTCCCTCTTTATATAAACATTGCCAAAAATATTAATTAACTCTGACTCCATACAATTTTAATCAAGTGACTGAAATGTTTTAAATTGTCATCGAGAAAATTTGAGCTATCAAAATTTCATATCGATGGGCTTCAAGAGGTTAGTGAAAAATGTTTTTAAATTTCCCAATAAAACAGTTCAAACACACATTAGTAGAATGTCCAGAAACTGAAGTTACGTAAATGTCCCTTAAAATTTACTTAATTTTCAGAAAAACAGCCACAAATAGTTATTTTTACATTAGATTCTAGCAGTGTAATACACAAATTATACAATAGTGTAGGTTTTTCTTACAGCATCTTTAAGTACTTCTTCTTGACACAATATGTGCGGCCTACTGCCTCTTTGTCCAGCTGTCAACACTCCATAACTACAACAAAAAATAATAATGTCACTTAAAATATGTAATCCATTTAGTACTCAATACTGAAAACTAAACCAAGTAAATCTAGACAAATTAAAAGACGAAAGAAATTACTCACACATCAGGTGGTTGAAGGGCTTTAACAACTCCCTCGTAAAATAAGCCATCATTGAGATAAAGAACCTTGAGGCCTTCTCTTAGATCAGTCGTCTGAAGTTTACATGAGCGTGGTTCTGGAACATTAAACACAAATAATAAGAAATTTAAAAATTTCATTTCCTTTTACTCAAAAACAATGTTGATAAGCTAGTTATCAGGAATTCAGTCATTGAACATAAAACTTTATAATAGTAAATTTTAAAACATTTATAGGAAAGAACCGTATAAATAAAAACTTGAAAAATATAATTTTTTTTTAAGCTACAGGTAGAATATCTATGCTTAAATTAAAACATTTAAAACACAATTTTTTAAGTTAACCATTACTGTGACAAAATTTACCTGGAGTTGGAGGTCCATCTCGGAAAGCGCTTAAAGGCAGATTATCATTATCACTTGAATCTGTACTTGAATTACGTTTCTTCTTTCCTTTTTTCAGCTTCACCTATTGAATAATAATGACTGTCAAAATCTTTGCACAAAAAAAAAGGTTAATTTTTTTTTTAAACATTTAATGACTTTAATATATAGTTGTTTATTACAGTATTAGACATAAGACTTGACAAATGAAAAGATTATGATATCAGATTTTAAAAAATGTATAAAAGATTTCAGACAGTAGTATGAACTGAAGATCATATTTAGGATCACAATGAAGATTTTGGGCAGAATGAAGATTTTGGGCAGAATGAAGAAATGTTCAAAGAGGAAAAAAAAAAATCTCACTTGATCATCTTGTTTTTTGTTAGCCAGGGAAAATTTCTTTTTCACCCTCTGGGTAAGGTCGTGTAGACTTTTAGCTTTTTGTAATTTTATTTTGGAATGTTCTTCAGCTCGTTTCTCTTTCTTAATCAACACAGGAGGTAGCTGGTCTTCCTCAACATTCAGTTGACATTTTACTATTTTATTTGTCTTCTCTGTACATGTCTTTTTATCTTTATCTTTACTCGACACTTTCTGTTTCTCAGAATTTTTCTTACCCTTCTGTGTGGTGTTCAGCTGTGGCCAAACAGTTTCATCATCCTTAGTGTCCTCAGCTTCTGGTTTCACTGGAGATGGTTCTGGAAGATTTGGCAAAGTGCTCCAAGAAAAAGCTGACAAAGTTGGGATCAGAGAGTCTTCTGTTTTTAAAACATTTGATGCTGGCATGGACGAGCATGATGATGAAGATTTCTGTGATGATCCAATTAGTTCTTTGGAGTCTATATCTTTCACAGATTTATTAACATCTAGAATTTTTTTGCTTTTGGGCATAAAGTTTGAGAGCTTCCATACTGGTTCTCCCCTCGGAGATGGGGATATAGCTGGAGAAGGCTGGGGACTTGTTTCACTTAAAAATATTCTTTCACTTCGGCGACGCGTCCACTCTTCATCCAGAAACAATGGCTTCATAATGTTTACATCCAGCTGAAATAATAACAATTTAGTCAACTGATGAGATGTTCATCAAATTTAAGCAATAATAAATTCTAGCTTTGACAAATTTAAAAAAAAAAAAAAAGAGTACTGGAGTACAATTAAAAAAAAAAAGGAACTCACTTTTTTAATGTCATTTTCTTTTATTCCCATATTTGATTCAGTCACTTGCAACAAGCCAAGGTTACTGGACTTTTTGGCCCAAATGGTTTCTGAAAGGAAATATGTACATAAAAAATTGCACAAAACTATTTCCCATCATATGCAAATGAGAAAACTTCACAAAAAAATCATCATATAATTAGAAAATGTATTATGTAATAACTGTACATGTATTATACTCAGTATCATATGATGACCTCTGTATTGTATGCTGCTTACCTGTTCCTCCTGTTGACATATCTGGGTTAATTTTTTTAGGCCTTCCAGGTTTTCTTTTCTTATTTGGGCTAGATTCACTAGTATCTGTATCAGAATCTATAAGAGGCAATGCTAAAATTAATGCCTTTTTTTCAATCATAACCAATATAGATATATATATAGGCCTAGTTATTATAATTACACTTACCTTCATCATGTTTGCGTTTGTGGGGACTTGCTTCACTTCCACAAGGTGTGCCACTAGACTCTTCTGTACTTGACGAATGGTTGGCACTAGAGGGTGACACTGATGCAGTCCATGTCACTGTTGTTGTCAGTGATCCTAAAGATGTCTGAGAGAGTGAAGAAGTGACTGAGCATGTCTGAGCTGACGAGGCTATTGCTGTGGCTGGTTTCACCGAGACTGACAGCCCAGGGCTACTGAAGCTCATTAAGCCAGAGTTGGCAGAGGACATAAGGCTGCTTCTTGAGCCAAAGGTTATGGTTGGAGTGCTGCTGGGGTTGGTCACATGATAGATGCTGCTATACATTCCACCGTAGATGCCAGAGCTGCTGCTGAATGTGTTTGTTGACAACTGTGACATAGCCGTGACATGTGGAGAGGAGCTACAGGGTGTTGCAGACAGTGTTAAAGATGATGTAGGTGAGGTGAGCTGTGTGGTGGGTGACGTGAGAGCGAATTTGGCCAAGAGACCAAGTCCTGATTCTTGGCTAGGTTCTAAACAAAGGCAAATATTAGCACATAACAGTATTCATTAATTTCAATGTACTTTAAATTTGCTGGTAGAAATATTTAAGAAAGTAATAATAATATTTTAATAATTTATTCACTTTTTCGAAGTCAATAATTTTGCTAAACATTGAAAACAACATGGAATAATTTTTCTGTACCTGTCTTGACAGTGAGAAGTGAAACTGTACTCAGTTTGGTATCTTTTAGTGAATTGGTTTTGGCCGGACGACCTCTTTTTTCACTGTAGTCTTTGTTAAAACTTTCAAATATGTTGCCACCAACTAAAAAAACAAAATTGAAAAAAAATTTAAACTTCTTAAATGTCCTTCAACTGGCATAATGTAGAAATGAAGGTTGTAAGTAAGCTATTCAATAATATCAAACACATCTAAATCAAGAATCAAACATTGGACTTCCTAATATGAAACAACCTCCAAATCAAATCACAGAAATGAGCATTTTAATATATTACACCCCTGAATCAAATGTAAAGTCACATCTAAAAAATGGTTACAATATCAGAGAAGCAAAAGAAGTCTCTGTCACAACATAAACATGGACCATAAAAACATTTAGTTGGATGAATGGGATTCACTTCAGTAACTAGGTCAATGCTAAACTCTGCCAAATTTTTTTTTTTACTGTAAACACATTTAAATTTGAATTAGGTCAGTGTCCTGTGTACTATGTTACCTCTACTTGTGTGTATGGTTGTGGTTAAGTGGCAAGCAAATAAATAAAAAAAAAAAAACTTGATTCCAAAAGAAGACATAAAATATGATGAAATCATTGAAGTGTGAAATGAAAATATTTATACACACACATAAATTGTGCTAGCCATGACTCTTAACCATTACTCTAACCATGACTATGCTTTCATGGATGAAACCAGAGTGTGAGATGAAATTATGATATAAATTTAATGTGCTAACCATGACTAGGTTTATTATTGTCATCCCTGGGACTTCCATTGTACTTGTGTCTGTGTTTATGTTTCTCTGAATAAAACAGAGGGAAAAAAATGTGTCAGCACCTCTTTCTTTTTACTTTCACATACATATATATTATTTGAAAAGTAAAAAAATTAACCTACCACTTAGTACTCCAGATCCTTTGATTTTTTCTTGATGTTTTCTTTCAGAAAAACTGGGCCAATTACTTTCATCAAAACCAAACAGATCTAAGTAAAAAAAATAATTAGTTGACTTTCAAAGTTAAAGGCTGTTGGTGTTTTTTGTGAAACATTTACTGTTTTACTATTTATTATTTAATAAGTACAAGTACTGATTTTAAGGTTTAACTTACAGGGAAAGATAAGAAAAAAAATGACTATTAAAAAAATTGATCAGGTAAACAAAAAGAAGAGGCTTCCCTCTAAAGTCCATGAGAGTTAATCTGGGAAGATGAAATAAATTCATCAGATTCTTAGCCATGACATACTATGGAATTGTGAGGGTAGTACAATGTCCAACTAATGTCAGGTACCCATTTGTAAGCTGGGTAGACATGGGGGTAAACAAGCAAAGGCAAATGCAGAAGATTTTAACAAAAAATTTCTTTTAGGTCTTTATGTACTCTGAGTGAGAATTCCTCCTTCTGGTGGTGGTTGGGAGGGGGGGGGGAGTCATTTTAAAGTGGGAGGGGTGCTGACATAGAAGAAGGAAGGGACAGAAGTCTATTACATGCTATGCCTTTAGAGAAAAAAGGTGGATCCTAAAACATTAGTTTAATTAGCATTCAGCATCAGCACAGACACTGGCCAAATAGGCCTGCAGGCCAAGTCCAGACCTACATGTTTTATTTCACCACTCTCTTTTACATCAATGAAAGTTTACATATAATTAAAATAATTTTCGCATAATTCATAAACACCCCATCCATCTGCTCTTGGTCTGGACCATCTGCATTTTAAAAAGTTTCCACCAACCCTAAATTAGCATTTTACCTTTATTTCTCTTCACTGAACTCGAGGCTGACTTCCTTTTAAAAAATGGGCCAGTTTTACTTTTCACATAATGAATTGATCGACTGACTTTACAGGGCTTCACAGGAGGCAGCTAAGATTTTAGAAAATGAGAATAAGTTTTGTTTATTCTAAAACTAATGATAAACAGATTATGCATGTGAAAATGAGCTATGTGCCACATATCTGCTCTGGTAGAAGTGTATCAATAGCTATTCATACCTTTCTGAAAACTCTGTCCACAAGTTCCTCTGCAGGGCGCTTTTTCTTCTGTTGATGCTGGCTGTGTTCTTTAGTCTTTGATGAGCTGCTAGAACTGAAAAATAAAGCTAGGTATTACAAGACAAGACAAATGCATCAGTAGATTAAACATATTTGTGTTAGTATTATAACTGTTATAGCTTGTTGTGATAGGATGAGGGGGGGGGGGGGGGGGGGGGGGGGGGGGGGGGGGGGGGGGGGGGGGGGGGGGGGGGGGGGGGGGGGGGGGGGGGGGGGGGGGGGGGGGGGGGGGGGGGGGGGGGGGGGGGGGGGGGGGGGGGGGGGGGGGGGGGGGGGGGGGGGGGGGGGGGGGGGGGGGGGGGGGGGGGGGGGGGGGGGGGGGGGGGGGGGGGGGGGGGGGGGGGGGGGGGGGGGGGGGGGGGGGGGGGGGGGGGGGGGGGGGGGGGGGGGGGGGGGGGGGGGGGGGGGGGGGGGGGGGGGGGGGGGGGGGGGGGGGGGGGGGGGGGGGGGGGGGGGGGGGGGGGGGGGGGGGGGGGGGGGGGGGGGGGGGGGGGGGGGGGGGGGGGGGGGGGGGGGGGGGGGGGGGGGGGGGGGGGGGGGGGGGGGGGGGGGGGGGGGGGGGGGGGGGGGGGGGGGGGGGGGGGGGGGGGGGGGGGGGGGGGGGGGGGGGGGGGGGGGGGGGGGGGGGGGGGGGGGGGGGGGGGGGGGGGGGGGGGGGGGGGGGGGGGGGGGGGGGGGGGGGGGGGGGGGGGGGGGGGGGGGGGGGGGGGGGGGGGGGGGGGGGGGGGGGGGGGGGGGGGGGGGGGGGGGGGGGGGGGGGGGGGGGGGGGGGGGGGGGGGGGGGGGGGGGGGGGGGGGGGGGGGGGGGGGGGGGGGGGGGGGGGGGGGGGGGGGGGGGGGGGGGGGGGGGGGGGGGGGGGGGGGGGGGGGGGGGGGGGGGGGGGGGGGGGGGGGGGGGGGGGGGGGGGGGGGGGGGGGGGGGGGGGGGGGGGGGGGGGGGGGGGGGGGGGGGGGGGGGGGGGGGGGGGGGGGGGGGGGGGGGGGGGGGGGGGGGGGGGGGGGGGGGGGGGGGGGGGGGGGGGGGGGGGGGGGGGGGGGGGGGGGGGGGGGGGGGGGGGGGGGGGGGGGGGGGGGGGGGGGGGGGGGGGGGGGGGGGGGGGGGGGGGGGGGGGGGGGGGGGGGGGGGGGGGGGGGGGGGGGGGGGGGGGGGGGGGGGGGGGGGGGGGGGGGGGGGGGGGGGGGGGGGGGGGGGGGGGGGGGGGGGGGGGGGGGGGGGGGGGGGGGGGGGGGGGGGGGGGGGGGGGGGGGGGGGGGGGGGGGGGGGGGGGGGGGGGGGGGGGGGGGGGGGGGGGGGGGGGGGGGGGGGGGGGGGGGGGGGGGGGGGGGGGGGGGGGGGGGGGGGGGGGGGGGGGGGGGGGGGGGGGGGGGGGGGGGGGGGGGGGGGGGGGGGGGGGGGGGGGGGGGGGGGGGGGGGGGGGGGGGGGGGGGGGGGGGGGGGGGGGGGGGGGGGGGGGGGGGGGGGGGGGGGGGGGGGGGGGGGGGGGGGGGGGGGGGGGGGGGGGGGGGGGGGGGGGGGGGGGGGGGGGGGGGGGGGGGGGGGGGGGGGGGGGGGGGGGGGGGGGGGGGGGGGGGGGGGGGGGGGGGGGGGGGGGGGGGGGGGGGGGGGGGGGGGGGGGGGGGGGGGGGGGGGGGGGGGGGGGGGGGGGGGGGGGGGGGGGGGGGGGGGGGGGGGGGGGGGGGGGGGGGGGGGGGGGGGGGGGGGGGGGGGGGGGGGGGGGGGGGGGGGGGGGGGGGGGGGGGGGGGGGGGGGGGGGGGGGGGGGGGGGGGGGGGGGGGGGGGGGGGGGGGGGGGGGGGGGGGGGGGGGGGGGGGGGGGGGGGGGGGGGGGGGGGGGGGGGGGGGGGGGGGGGGGGGGGGGGGGGGGGGGGGGGGGGGGGGGGGGGGGGGGGGGGGGGGGGGGGGGGGGGGGGGGGGGGGGGGGGGGGGGGGGGGGGGGGGGGGGGGGGGGGGGGGGGGGGGGGGGGGGGGGGGGGGGGGGGGGGGTGATAGGATGATATACATGTATAGTAATGACTATTTGTGATAGGATGATATACATGCATAGTAATGACTATTTGTGATAGGATGATATACATGCATAGTAATGACTATTTGTGATAGGATGATCTATTACAAGAATGTATTTTACAATTACCTGTCATCATCTGACTTCTTAGATCCTGGCTTCTTCTTTGGTGGTCTCCCAGGCCCACGTTTATTTTGATGACTTTCCCTGCACACATTGAAAAATACAATTATCCTTTTTTTAACTTCTCATGTTTGAAAAAAAGAAAACAATAACAATTAATCCAATTAAAAATATTAATAAAATATACTATTTACTTTAACCAGGAGGTTCAGTTTAAAAATAGTTAACTCTAAGAAAAATCAAACTTACTCAGTTTTTTTTATCTGTAACTTGGCCAGTTTTTTTTGCTTTTCTTTGTACTGCCTTTGCACTTCAGCCATTTTGACACGAACTTCAAAAGAATCTGAGCACATTTCTAAATATAAAAAAAAAATTAGTACTTCAAAATTGTGTTCAAAATAAAATAATGAATTACTTATAATTATCATAGTGAGTCCAAAAGAATATCTTCAAGACATGTCAAATAATAAATTTTGAATAATTTTAATAAAACAGACCAAAAAATCTGTATAAATGGTGTGCATAATCAACAGTGTTATTGTGAAGTACTTTTCTAAAGCATAGAAAGCCTGTGTCTTACCTGTAGGTGCTTTAAAGTCTCCAAAAGCCAAAGTTTGTTGTTCTTTCTTGGGAAGTGACCACTTGGGTGAAAGGTCTCTACGGACATCCCTCCTGGGTGTACACTGACCACTCTTTAAGTCAGCATCACCAGGTGATAAAGTATCATCAAGGGCCAGTATACTGGCAGTATCAGACTTGAAAGAGTCACTGGGTGAAGGAAATATCCTCTTGTGGTCATCCAGAGATGAACATTTGGGTCTCTTCTCAGCAAGGGCACTTAGCAATTCCAAGCCATCAGCGGCTTGGAGAATCTGAGGATCAGTGAAAGGATTGTATGAAGATCTTTCTGTGTTGGCTTTTGGGATCAATGTTTCCAAAGAATCCAAGTCTGGACATTGAACTGAAAGTGGGTTTAGAGTTGAGAGTTCAGATTTTAAAGTTTGGACCCCTTGATCATGTAGAGGTATCTTGGCAGGTGATATATTCTTCTCACTACCTTGTGATAAAGTTGAACATGTCTGAATACCGATACTGCAGGTGGATGGTCTTTTGGAGGTCAGTGATGACAAGGTGGAGAGTAATGCTAATGAGGACGATGAGTCTTCAAACTGAACAGGGGAACATCCTCGAGATTGAACACTTGGTTGCCCAACTTTATTATCCCCAAATGGTGCAGAGGCATTGAGACCAGTTACTCTGTTTACTAAAGCAGTTGCTGTTGTCGCTGAAGTGAAAGCAGGAGTTGGTAAGACTTTTCCACCTTTGAATTGTTGAGTCAAAACTTGTTGCCTCCCAGAGTCTGAAAAAATAGCAAAATAAACTCTGAAAAAATAATCTTTTTAAAAAAATTAACTTTTTTTAAATTTAATTTTAGAGTTTAAACAAAATTGGGTCACATATAAGTCCTCCTACTATAAAAAAAATATCTTAGAGATCTAAAAAAAAAAATTAATAGTTAATTCACTAAGTGCTAAATAGCTTTAATAGTTAATTACCTAAGTATGTAATAGTTGTTAAAGTTAAAGTGTAATAATGAGAAAAAACCTATCACTATCCTCATTAAAAAAAAACAACTGTTAGCCACTTCAGAATGAAATGAATGAATTAACACAGTGTTCAGCAGATCATGTTTACTTATTTCAATCCAGATAAAAAAAATTCCTGCAAGATGTGAAACAACAATTAAGAGTGAATTAAATCAAATACCAGGAGTGGCTCCATTTTTGTCTGCTGATGTGAGGGGCTGGTGAGGTAAAATGTGATCTGTGACCCCAGTGTCATCACTAACACCAGGCATGACCTGATAAAACAATGAAAACATCCTACAGACATTGTGCCTGATACACAGTAATGATATATAACCAGCTTGATGGAATGCAGATAAATTAAGTTGTAATTAATGTTAGGCTAGTGACTAATAAACCAGTTAATGATCATGCCATTTCATTACACAGTTGATATTTTCAAAACAGCCAATATGGATCCAAAAATACTAAAAAAAAATGTATTTAAAAAAAATCTTATTTTGTATACAAATTTTCTCACACATTTTTAGAATAAGGGGGGAGGGGGTCTGAGTTGCATGTCAGAGTATCAAGAAACATTCAGAATTTTTAAAAGCTCTATAAACTACTTTTTAGGAAATAATTTTAAACTTTTATTAAACTTTGTTCATTTCTACATCAAGATGATACCACTTTATCACAAGAAAATAAATGCATTAATTTTGCAGAAACACGCCTTGCCCCCAGGCATCGCTAGAGCCATCCCTTTAGCAGGGTAGCCTGGACTTGGTAAAATCAGTTCTGTATTCAACTGCAGATGTGTAAATCAAAAATATGCTTTTTTGTTCATATCTACAAATATTATTGCCATGTGAACAGTGTTAAAGCATCACACTATGAAGGGAATGAGTGTTGAGAATTACTGACCTCTTCCTTAGCTAAACCAATTTTAGTTTCTGAAGAATTCAGTGAAGGGAGACTATTGCTAGCTTGGAAATGGGAGTGTCCAGTTCCAGAGGATGATGTAAAATTACTGGGGGGCCAAACTCCAGTTTCAACTGAAAATGAAAATTTCCCTTTATAAATCAGTTGGTAACCAAACAAAAAATTAAAGAATATAGTGCCAGATCCATACTAGTTATTTATTGACCGAGATTTGTTTATTGCTTAATTTTTTTTTAAAACTACTCAGAAAAAAAAGTGATTTTTACAAAGCATGCTGTTTACATAAAGGAATTATTTTAAATAAAACAATCGTCTGAAGAGAACTTAATGACCTCCATTAGCCACTAAGTAAATCTGCCCTGTGATGGAATCTTGTGTGAACTTGAATCCAGCAGGAGGGGTGGACTGGAGTAGTGTGTTGGACCAAATGTTGTCCCACTAGAGTTGAGTGACTGGTGGACTGTGAATGGCATCTGAGCTAACCATGATGCTGGGTTCAAAGCACGGCCTGTAAATGATTCAATATTGTCATTACTTTTGTTAGCAAAAGATGTTTTTTTGAAATTTCACTTTAATATACTATTTAATTAAAAAACATGCTAAATTCTTGTTTTGATTTTAAAAATATGCTCATTTTTACACCGACTAATAGATTATCAATTATATATGTTACAAAATTATTATTGATTTATTTTTTTTTAAAGTTACAAGAGCACACAGTAAGGGCTGATCTGATTAAAGAATGGACAAACCAAAATGCAGCAACCCAACTGGCAACCAAACAACATATGAATAGAGAGAGCTATCCACTGTAGTGTCCTTGAAGTCCAAACCCCAAGGAAAAAACTTGATGATAGTTGTATAACCCCATATTTCAACATGAGGCGAAAACAATTTTTTTTTTTGTATTTTTTTGTCTATATATATATATATCAGTGCATCATTACATAGGTCTACTGACATCTGTCTAGAAACAACATAACCTCATAGTGTTTACCTGTGACCACCATGCTGGGAGGCAGTGCTTCAGATGATTCAGCTTGACTACATTGTGGGACAGCCTTCACACTGGCAGAGTTTAACCTACAAGGTGAGAGATCATTCCATTGTCTTCGAAAAACATTTTTTGTTAACTGTCACAAACTAGTTATAAATATTTTTTATCGTTTATTCATTCAAATATTTAAATTCAATACAATTTTTATGTAACATTCTTTTAAATGGCTTTTTTTTTCTCTCTAAATACTTAGCATAAATTCTGTTAAAATATTGAATATCGTGAACATTTTGATTCAAAGGTTTATTATTCTGATGAAGTATTTAATAATGATAGTTAATTCATAGGTAAAAAATATTCTGTCAAAATATTGACAATGTTAAAAATATTTTTCAATCAATATCATAAAAGTTTAAGTTTTGCTAGAGTGTACTAGAGTATACAAGTATTACCATTTTCTCAAAAAAAAATTTTTTTAATCGTACCTGACATCACAACCATGTGTTTCACTGACTTGTGAATCTGCAAAAACAATTTATTATGTGTAAAATATGCACACAAATATGCCAAGATCACTTTTAAAAAATGTCAACATAATAAATTGTCAACAAACCTCTAGTTGACTGTACATGATGTGGTCGGATCTGGGCTACCGCTATACCCACTGGAATGTTGCTACCTGGAAGTAGATAAAGAAAACCATATTTTAAAAAAAGGTGTGGCAGGAATAAAATCAAACAACTCCTGAATATTAAAGGATATTTCTGTAGTAACTGTTTAATGTGTTGGTGAATAATAAGAGATAACCTCAGAAAGCATTACAGGTTAATTGACAAGAAAAATCAATAAAAATGACCATAAAAATGTGTTTAAATAATATCCACACATAAAAGAACATGATATATAAAAAAATAATAACTGACAGGATAAACAGTGTAGCAGTTGATGAGTAAATTATTGATATTTATTTCACTTTTTTTTTCCTGTTAGTTTGCATTAATGGGGCTAGAAATTCCTTACAACATTATTCTGTGTACTTTACAAATTAAATTATGAACAGTTTACATACTGTAAGGTCTTTTTTATACGGGAGGTATGTTCCACAAAAATGAAGAATAAAAAAAAGACTATATTTTCCTAGTAAAAGAGGGTATGTTCCTAAAGTCTCTCAATTCTATTAGAATGTCAAATGTCTTAACAAGTCAATTCAAAAGTTCATATAAAAACTTCAAATATTGTATTTAGTCATATTGCATTATATTGAAAAAAAAAGTGACATTGGTGATACAATTAGGGAAGTGAGAGATTGCTCAATAGAAAATTATATTTGAAGTAGGTAAGTTATCTCCTTTGCAGATTGTAGTATTCTATAATGACAGCTAAATATGGTATATATTTGTTGTACCATACGAATAATATGTTGTTTCTTATTTTAAATACTATGTTTGAATTATTTGTTGAAGTTCTCATCAACTGCAATCATTTTTTTAATCACGAATCATACATTAAAAAAAAAATATCTGTAAAAAAAAAAAACAAGTAAGTAGACTACAAGGGCCATTTCTAACTACGAAACACTTAAAGATGAAAGCAGCCAACAAATTCTGTACATTTTTTCTGTGATCTTCCACAAATTAGCTTATAAATACGTTTTCTAAAATAATTTATTCAAAACCCAAATGTAAAAAGATTTTATATAATATAAATGTTCTATTCCATATCATAACAGGAGCATTGTTTAATATTGATTTAAGAGGACAAATGCAGCATCTAGTACTGTATATTTATTTGATCAATCACCAGTGATTTCTCAATCTCAGAATTTAGTTGTTTGTACTTCGACTAACATAATAATATGTAGTATCACTAATCACTGAAAAAAAAAAAGTATTTGTCCATTGTGTATGTATGAACTAGGCCCTAAAAGCCTTCAAAATATATTTTAAACCTTAGCTAAAAAGATTAAAGTCCAGTAACACAATTCTATTCAACTGTCATTAAGAATATGATAGTTATATGACAGTTACCTCTATGCAATGAAAATAATTAGCACTTGTAATAAATAAGTGAATTTTTTTTTTAAAAAAGTGAAAATTTCAACTAAAACTTAATATGTGGAGATTGTGAACTATTTCAAAAAAAAACTTTGATATCAATTCTGAAATATACCACATTCAAAGAGGGCGTCGAAAATAACACAACCTTTTAGTTTTTTTTTACCACCAACTTTTTGTTACTGAGTTAAAATAGTTATGTGTAGTAGAAACAGAAACTGGAGAAATTTAGACCAACTACTTACCACACACCAGTTAATAAAGCAATTATAATATGGTGTCTCATGCTTAAAAACTCACCTTTAAAACAAACTCCTATCAAATATAATGCAATAGGGGCCCCAAAAGATTTTTTTCTGAGGGTCGTCAAATATTTTCAAAAATCTTCTCCTAGGGCTCTCCTGAATAAAAACAGGCTGTCATATAAGTACAACAAAAGCTGGGATAGTTGATCCAAAGATGACGAAAAGCTGGGATAGTTGGTCTAAAGATGACAAAAAGCTGGGATAGTTGGTCCAAAGACGACAAAAAAGGTGCTCTTAAGCAGTAAAAACACACACATTTTAACAGAGTTTTACTAGCGATTCCAGACAGCTGATCTAGAATATAAGATCAACATAAAATGCCAACTCATGTGTAATACTAGAATGGTAAAACCTGCCTACTTGCCTCTAAATACGAAACTGTTATAGAGCTCCTTATCTTGACAATTCAACTAACATTAACCTGCCTACGATTCAAGACTTTATGATACAAGATATTAATGAGGATCTGAGGAATGAAATAGCCTCACACAGTATGTCTAGTGATATGGGATCTATTATATTACGAAAAAAATGACAAATACTTCTGCCTAGACTGATGTTCGTTTGAACCTCAGACCCATCCTGCAAATCAAGACTCAACTTAGAGCAACGAGCATCTCCTATGGAGATCACGTGACCTTTAGACACAGACACTGCCGCGCCTCCACTCATGAGTGCCGAGGAGGAGGCACCGATGGGAGGTGCTGAGCTCACATCCTTGGAGAGAGTGCTGAGGACTGTCCTTGATTAACTGACATTTGGCTGTGGATTTATCACAGGCTTGATGACGAGGTGGAATGGGACACCATCTTTTCCGGCTTACACGCCAACGACGTGAGTTAATTTACTGGCGACGTTGAAGAGCTAGACTTGAACAACTTTTACAGTTCTTAACCACAACACTGGAGGACGAGTGGGACATAAAATCTCTGAATGGGGGCAAGCAGTTTTCTTCTGAGCACCGAGATGGTGTGCTTGTCAACAGAACTAGGATTGTTTACACGCGGAAAGACAGAGGACAGGTTGGCGTCAATCTTCCTATTTACAGACAACTTTGAGCTGCCGCAGCCGAACAGTAAGCTTTCTTTTAGGTAAACTATAGTCTATTGCTTTATCACTGTATGGCGCTGTATCACCAGCTTCAGCAGAAGGCACTTGGTTGTTCAACTTTGTACAAGTATCTATAGTTGACATCCAACGATTCTACATGTTTTTTTATCATCACAAGGCCTCCTTGGTAAACTATCGCCCGCTGCGCTTCTCACTGAAGCGGGGTCTTCCCCGTGCAGGTCCTCTGACGCGGATCATTCTCTTTATCGACCTGACCGCCGCTGTCCTTCGCCTCGACCGCGGTGTTTTTGAACCAGGTCATTGTTGGCATCATGGCTGTTGTCGTCGGCCTCATCGTCAATGACCAGGCCGTTGTCCTCATCGTCCGAAACATCGTCAAACTCTTCCTTAATGACGTAGTCGTCCCTGTCTGTGAGTGAAGGGTTACTGGTCACTGACAGCGACCTGAGTGAAGGGTTACTGGTCACTGACTGCGAACGGACACTGGGGGAGCCCACGCTTGCCGTGTCGAGGCTGGAGGATATCTCTCCCGTGGTCATGCCGTGGGGCGCCAAGTCGGGCGTCAGGGAGACGCGAGTCGGAGACGGGGTATGGTGGTCCGTGGTCCGGTCGTGCCCGGAAACGAGTGGGTTCACCTGCAAACATTTCGGGTCTGGTCTGTTGCAGGCGTCTTCCAGGGAGATGGAGGACACCATAGCAGGGGATGAAGACAGGACATTTCTGGTGAAAGATTTGATCGTCGGCCCTCTGAATATCCCGACCTCCGGGACAAATGTTGTGGCGTGGACTCGCTTCACCCCCCGGGAGTGGTAAAAGGGGAGTGCGGAGGCGTTGGCCTGTGTAGTGATGTTTCTGGAAGTCATCGGTCCTGGGGAAAACGAAGTGATAGTTTTACAAAACGAAGTGATGGTTTAACCATTACGTGAGGAACTGATAAAACAACAATCTGTTTGTAATATGAGGTGTGTGGAATGATATCAAAACGAGCTGAATGACATAAAGCATCAATTGCTTTCAACAAAGACAAGTACAGATCAAACGTTTCATCAATATTGATAAAAATAACAAATACAAATCAAACATGCATGAAAAGACAAATGAAATACCGATTCAACGAAGGAATGAATTTTGTTATTCAGTCTATTTGAGGTGAGAGAAATAATGATATCAACACGACATAATAAATGAGGGGAGAAAATCAACATGTTATTTCACCATGGAATTAATGAGTACCCTACAACACTCGATCGTTTTATCAACACAAGATAGGTGAATACATCAATTGTTAGCTTTTCTGTCGTGTTATTATACATCAATTGTAAGTTTTAGTTTTTCTGTCGTGTTATACATCAATTGTAAGCTTTTCTGTCGTGTTATACATCAATTGTAAGCTTTTCTGTCGTGTTATACATCAATTGTAAGCTTTTCTGTCGTGTTATACATCAATTGTAAGCTTTTCTGTCGTGTTATTTGGAGGTGGACATTTGAAACATTTTACTCAAATCTAATAACAAATCAGCCCAAAAAAATATTATTATGATAAATAAAATCGCGAACATCAGATCAAGAACATCAGATGTCCAAAAATGTCCATGCATAGGTCAAAGTCTTTGAAAAAAAAAAACTGAAATGTAATAAAGAAATATTGTTCTCTCCTTGAGGCAATACTAGTCGGAAAACCGACGCAAGAGGTGAAGATAATTAAAAAAAAATTGTTAAAGCAAGAAGTAATGCAGAACGTAAATATTTGAATTAAAATCACAAAGAATGCAATCAAAGAATAAGACACAAATGAACAGTTAAAAACACAATTATTCGCACTTTGTGTACAAGATAGAGCAAAAATAAATGGACGCGTCTTTTGAACAAATCTTGTGTATGACGTGCACCTGGTATGCTCTCTGATATCAGTGATCTATTTGCATTATTGAACGTTAGTGGTTGGCGGATCTATTTGATTCATCAGTTTGTATTAACAAAAAATACACGTATCTACTGAAGCCAGGAGAATTGCTGTACATGTGTTGTTGTTTTTCCCTGGTATGTGTGCACACAGAGACACAAACATAAAATGAAGGTTTTATATATCAGATATATACACATCAACAGTGGCGGGGGACACCCGTTTTGTTTCACTTATCAATAAAAGTTATTTTTAGCGCTGTTGTTCGATTAAAAAAATGTAATCGAAATTAATGCATAATTAAATTTTTTATTGCAAATTAACGCATATTTAATCGAAAAAATACTTTATTTATTATTGGTAACATTTCTTTATTCTATCAACATGGCATCTTAATTTCTTAAAATAGTACATTTGATTGATAGAACAGTTTACTTAATAAAATCAGTCTTATTTATTCAGCCAATTGCTTAAGTAGACCAGTTTATTCACATTCGTCGGTTCGAGTGATGCTCTCTTCTTGTAAACAACACAGCCAGAAACAGAAAAGAGACGTTCACAAGCGACAGTTGCTTGGGATGCTAAATATTTTTTCCGCTAACTTAGCCAAAACTGGGTATTCGACATTATTTCACCACTCTAATGGATCCAAGACATTTTCAATTCGTTGCTCCGGTCAACACATTTCGGGGTGGAGCGAGGCATCAATGGCTCATCTTCAGAATCTGATGATTGTTTATGCATTCGCGCTTTCTTTGGTGGTTGTTCTGATGTTAGTTTATCATCATTACCAAGCCCATATTCTTTTACAATTAATTCAAGCTTTGCCAAACTTCTAGTTTATCTCTATACAAGCATCTCAGATTTTTGAAACGAGGGTCCAGAACTGTGACAATTTTCAGCTACGATAGGTTGAGGTTAAGTTTGCGTCGCTTAAGAACACTCAGAAACGAATTTTTGAAACGTAAAATGCTGATCTGATACCGCTAGTTGGATTACAAGGTGACATATGGTCGGAAGAATCAATGAGCATGAAACATATCGCTCCCCACCTAATAATTATGTAGCATATCGGCATGTGCCGAGGACATTCTGTATTAAGCGCAATTTCTCCCACTCAGTTTCACTTGGAAGAACAAGACTGTGTTTGTGGCCTGGTTCTGCTAGTGTTTTCAACACAGCCTCTTTGCTATTAAGTAACGTTTCTTCTCGTCTGTAGAGTTGCCTCTGCTTGGTTTTTAATTCTACGTTTTGTCCGCATACCTGGGTGTGTGTGTGTGTATGTGTGCGAATTGCGACCGGGTGGGGTTGTAAGAACTACGTAGTAAGTGAACGGACCTTAACTTCAAGTTGTAGAGTGAAATTTGGTTATTTATCGATTTAGCGTTACTCTGAACTTTCGGCGTTTTGGTCAAATTAACGCACTTAGGTGTTGCGTTAAAAATTTTAATCGCAATTTTTAGACGCGTTAATCAGGCGTTAATGAAGTTTTATCAGCAGCCCTAGTTATTTTCACATTTTATGTCAAAATGTCAGGGTATGTATATTATAGTTCACATCTAATCAACATTTTTCCAACTATGAACAACTTTGAAATCAAAACTTCTACATTCAGAATTTAAAAGAAGACAATCATATTTACTGTATCGCACTGCTGTTTGACATGGGACAGATATTGATGAACTGTATATCTAACTTAACGAAAAAGAAAATCCATTACTAAGATAACATTTTTCTATATCTTGATGGCTTGAAGAAAATCTTGGATATAATGTGTCCAAGTTGACAGCCCTGAGTGGTACAACACATTTCAAATGTGGAAGCATCAATAAAAGTTGGCTTAGTATTTGATGACAAGTGACAGAAGTGTGTAAATTAAGGCGAAACATTACAACACATGTGTATAAGCTATTAGTCATCGGGTGGTAGGCGAGGCGTGTAATGTAGGGATCAACAAACTGCCTCACAAATGGTGAAATGGATCCTTATGGTGAACAAACAACAAAGTGACCATCTTAATAAATGTTTCGTTACACAGCTATGTGGGCACATTTAAAATGAATACAGGTGATCCAGGGATGATGTAATACAGGTGATCCAGGGATGATGTAATAATACAGGTTATCCAGGGGTGATGTAATACAGGCGATCCATTGATGATGTAATACAGGTGATCCATGGATGATGTAATACGGGTGATCCAGAGATGGTGTAATACAGGTGATCCAGGGATGGTGTAATACAGGTGATCCAAGGATGATGTCTAGGGCCCCACCGTGCCGTTCCCAGACAAAAGGGCCAGTTTAGTTACAGCAAACTACAAAGGCTTGGGGGGCACTGGTGCATTCGGATTACTTCCTCCTTATGACGGCCCGGAAAGAACATACAGATACATCAAATTGAACTAGACATGAACATACAGATACATCAAATTGAACTAGACATGAACATACAGATACATCAAATTGAACTAGACATGAACATACAGATACATCAAATTGAACTAGACATGAACATACAGATACATCAAATTGAACTAGACATGAACATACAGATACATCAAATTGAACTAGACATGAACATACAGATACATCAAATTGAACTAGACATGAACATACAGATACATCAAATTGAACTAGACATGAACATACAGATACATCAAATTGAACTAGACATGAACATACAGATACATCAAATTGAACTAGACATGAACATATAGATACATCAAATTGAACTAGACATGAACATACAGATACATCAAATTGAACTAGACATGAACATACAGATACATCAAATCGAACTAGACATGAACATACAGATACATCAAATCGAACTAGACATGAACTCTAGAATCAATTTTGAGCACTATAAAAACGTCTTTAAATTATTATATATTTTTATTATCATACATTTGACTGAGTTCAATCTATACACGTTGGTCATATTTCGTGATTGAAAAATATTTTAGTTAGTTCTCATGAACCCATTCATAAAAAGTGTACGCAATACTACTTTATGATATCCATATTAATATTATTGGGGATATGGGGCCTGGGGGGGGGGGTCCAAAATAGTTTCAGATCATACTGGAGGCTTGAAGTGATCAAGGTATGACTGTGTTCCGCTCTGGTCAATAGTTAATGTACAGTCTGTATCAGTACGTGGCAAAATTAGCATTATATTGAAAAAAAAAAATTAAAACAAAGACTCATTATCTCTAACATTAGAATCGATCGAATCTTTAAACATTATTCCTTAGTTTTGTAACTTTTTTAAACATTCGAATTTTAGCCATTAAAAAAAACAACAACAGATTAGCTTTTAATGTGAAAATTTGCAACATGTCATTTAGTGACGTACAACGGTAAAGTTTACCCACAAACACGGCAGCAGCAATTTTTTTTCTGTGGTGCACGGATTAATCCTTTTATGGAGGCGCCGAGGCAGAGTGCTACATGACTACTGTTTCTTATCTAGCGGAATTAGATACTAATAGCGTACTGCCCTCCTTCGTTTAATAATGTGGCACAGCCTAACACCTATATAGATGATAAATGTTTATAACAACTCTGGCTGCCGTGGGTTACGGGTTCGACTCCAGGCGAATCCCAGTCACGTGCATATGTCACCCGTGGTGCCTTCATGGCCGCTGCACTACTGGCTACGGTGGGGACGAAGGGAAGAATGTGCAAAAAAAAAAACAACATCCCGTTACTGTTTTATAGCAGTCGTCCCCCAGCCCCCGAGCCGAGGATCCGTACCGGTCCGTAGATCAACTGGTACCGGTCCGTAGATCAACTGGTACCGGTCCGTAGATCAACTGGTACCGGTCCGTAGATCAAGTGGTACCGGTCCGTAGATCAACTGGTACCGGTCCGTAGATCAACTGGTACCGGTCCGTAGATCAACTGGTACCGGTCCGTAAATCAACTGGTACCGGGCCGCTTAAAAAAACATTACATTATTTCTTTTTTTTTATTCACTGTTATGTATTTCTCTCAAGATTTTGCGACTTTCCACGGACGAGAGGTTGGCCGGAGGATGAGCCGCTGTGGCGATGGGAATCTAAAATATAGATAATTAACGCCTACCATCACCCCCACCCCCACCCCAACCAGCTGGCCGCGGTAAAATTTACAAACGTTGACCGGTCCATGGCGAAAAAAAAAAGGTTGGGTGCCGCTTGTTTATAGGATCTGAGCTACTAACATCTCATTCTTACAGGACTTGTACAAAAATAAAAAATGAATTCATCCGTCTGTGTGCTAGTTCAGCGGTGTGCTAGTTCAGCGGTGTGCTAGTTCAGCAGTGAGCTAGTTCAGCAGTGTGCTAGTTCAGCGGTGAGCTAGTTCAGCGGTGTGCTAGTTCAGCAGTGTGCTAGTTCAGCGGTGTGCTAGTTCAGCAGTGTGCTAGTTCAGCAGTGAGCTAGTTCAGCAGTGTGCTAGTTCAGCGGTGAGCTAGTTCAGCAGTGTGCTAGTTCAGCAGTCAGCTCCACACAGACAACGACCCTAAGTGTAAAGTTATTGCGATGTTGATAATTACCATTTGCAGTGGCGCAGCGAGCTTAACTCGCGCCAGGGGCAAAATACTTTTTAGCCCCCCCCCCATTCGAAAACCATATAATATTGTATGTAAATATACCATTTGGCGCCCCTTTGTGAGTAGCGCCCGGTGCATGATCCCCACAACCTTGCCCCCTCGATACGACACTGACCATTTGCCCTAAAAATTGTTTGCCTTTGCATATATGTTTAGAATACATGATATTGCCATATCGATGTTACAGTGTCATCTCATAACAATAGTATTGTTGATGCAATGCGCACATATAGTCATACGGATTGTTACAGTATCATGTCATAACAGTGGCTGGTTATTGTATGGTGAACGAGTTTGAACTTTTATATATTGAACTAAGACAATATGGCAACACTACAATACATATTAGATATCAATATAAACAGACGAGGAAACCTAAGTTTTAATTCATGCCGATAACGACATAGATTTCTGAACAAAAATATTTAGAAAATCAAACAAATCAATTTTATAAAAGTTGGCAGGGTCCAGAAATATTTCTAACGATCGTAGTCTTAAATATATTATTTTTAAATGCTGGTGAAGATTTCTGCTCTGCTGTTTTTCATCCTTATTTTGAACTCAAGCAAATAATAGCATTAAATGTTGAAAAAATATTTTTTTTTATTGTCCAATTTCTGTAGAGGTTTCCTGTCGAGTCTTTATAGTTTTTTTCACTCATAATTTAATCATCCTATTCTTCGCTTTGGTTTGATTCCAAAAATTAGTACAAGTAGCAACAAAAAATACGTGAAAAAAATAAACAGCTCCTGGAATATTTGGATAAATTATATACAAAATTGAATTTAAGATTAAAGTGTAACAAGTAAGTATTTTATTTATTTCTTTATCTTTGTATCATTTAACTGTGTAAAACCGCATCTTTCATTTTGATACAAACGTGCAGCATTAGATACGAAGTGAATAAAATGTATTGCTATTTTATGTAGTGTTCTTGAACGGGATCCTACATCGTGCAACTCTAGCTGGACCGTTATAGCACAGTTAACATCTAACACATTTATAACAAAGGTAACATATAACACATTTATAACACACTTAACATCTAACACATTTATAACACACTTAACATCTAACACATTTATAACACACTTAACATCCAACACATTTATAACACAGTTAACATCTAACACATTTATAAACGTTAAAAAAAATTCCCTTTACTAAAAGAAAAAAACCCAAATTAAGACATAAAAATGTCAGGACAATAAAACAAGATACACCTAGTTTTCAACCTAACGTTGTGTGGTCCTCAAGAGGTCAACTTTGGGGGCTTCATCAATTAATGTTCTTTTTATAGTTTATACTATTAATAACAAAGTTAAGCTTAAACCACTTTTTTTTTTACAACTAGAGGGCGTTTTTCTTCTCGAAACATCGTCAGCGCTGAACTATGACCTGACTGCTGAACTATGACCTGACTGCTGAACTATGACCTGACTGCTGAACTAAGACCTGACTGCTGAACTATGACCTGACTAGTGCATACAGGGCCCTGGGTGGCTCTTTAATCGTCTATCACTAACCCAATCAGATGTGCTTACTTTGCGATAATCCTGTACAAATCCTGCTAGAATATTTTTTATGAGGTCTTTTTTTTTAATCGGGGAAACACAGTAGACGTATATATGTCAATGTGTATGGAACCACTCGCGGACATTCTGCCAACTTGGATAGCTCATTTACAGATAAAGAAAAATTTAGGACCATCTAGATATAGAAAAATATTATATCTAGGTAAAAAAAACATTTAGATATTAAAAGGTTGATTATTTGTTGATTATCACTATATATAAGGACAGCGTGTAAGTAAGAAATTAAGAAAGAAAGAAAGTAAGAAGCCAAATTTAACTTTGGCGCTGTATCGTGCCACACCAACTTGCATGTGTGTTGCAGAATGTCATAATGAAGTACATGTATTTATTTTCAGTGCATTTTTATAAAAGCTTATTTTTTTTATTCTTCGTTTCGATGTTAACATTGACAGAATTAATTACTGTTTAAACAAATAATCCTAAGTTGAGGGTTAAAACGTAATTTGTGACGTACGAAATGTAGGTCATTTCTGCACATTTGGTAGGTGGCATAAATTTGCACCCCTATCTTTACCTAATGGTGTGTCAAAAATATTTCAAGTGTCACGTTTGAACTCCCGACTTACCGGGCAACGCCGGGTACACTGCTAGTCTTTATATAATTTCAAAATATATTTTAATCTATTTTTTTGGATAATTTTTCAGGAAAACAGTTGGCACCCTCGGAGGGTATATTTTTCCTCATCTTGTTAACATGAATGTCGAGTTTCAACAGTATGATGAAAACACCGAACTGAATTCCACTGTTACTATAGGGCGTCACTACTCACAACACGGCTGTACAATTATGCCCGTCTTTTTTATCACCAATGCCTTTAATGTGGGCGTTGCCGTACTCTTGCCCTGGCCAGTGTGTCTGGGGCAACTCTACACCCACGGGTCGTTCTCGTCCAGCCCCCCACCCAACTGTCCATTGTTCACTAAAACCGGTGACCTGAAATAAATCGTTCTATTTTTTTTTTCCTACTGTTCCCCAAAGTCCCCGGTATTCTACGTTTGATAGTTAATCACTGAAATAGCTGCCCGAGTATAAAACAGAGACAGTGCCATTCACTGACGGGCGGACAGAACCCGAGTAAAACAGAGACAGTGCCATTCACTGACGGGCGGACAGAACCCGAGTAAAACAGAGACAATGCCATTCACTGACGGGCGGACAGAACCCGAGTAAAACAGAGACAGTGCCATTCACTGACGGGCGGACAGAACCCGAGTAAAACAGAGACAGTGCCATTCACTGACGGGCGGACAGGCACTTTAATTGACGCCCATTGTTGCTAGAGGTGTATTTAACAGTTAGTGAGTTATTTCAGTATTTTAACTGTAAATATGTAAATGTAATACAACCATACCTCGGATATCAATGCCTTCTGTTATCGCTGAATTGGGTATTCGTCGTTTTATGGAAACGGTGTTTCGGTTTTCCCCGATTATCCACGTGACATTCTAGTTTTTCCCGATATTTAAGGAACTCCCCTGTCCAAATAACTAAATATGCACACCAGTTTCTTCCCTTCTCAGTCTTCTATATGCTAAGAAGACAGTTCAGAAAGGTAAATTTTATTTTTTACATTTCAAATCTGAACCCTGTCGCACTGGTTCGGCCCCGGGAAGAAAAGTCAAACCCTCCGTCCTACATCTCACGTCTTTCCATACACAATCCGCTCATTCCCCGATCCAAAACCTCTAACATCCCTTCCGTCCCACCACTCCTCTCCTTCCCAGAGTCTCCCCCCCCCCCAATCCAACCACCCATTCCTTTGACCCACACACCATCTACCTCCTCAGCCCACAGTATCATATGTGAAGTAAAGGTCATGTCCTTCTTACAATGAGTGTTCCTATGTAGCATTAAAACGGAAGGCGTTAGTTTGATTCATAAATAACGGCAATAATGAACTGTTTACATGGCCTAATGGATAAGGTGTCTGACCATTATGGTGTGTGTGTGGTACGACACTGCTTCATAAAAATGAAATGGCATACTAAATATAAAAAAATAAACTACAAAATTTAAAAAAAACTAAAAAAAAAAGTTTTATAAAATGTACTGAAAAGTAAAATAAAAAAAAAATTATAAATACATTATATCATAAATGTTTATATATATATATATATATATATATATATATATATGTGTGTGTGTGTGTGTGTGTGTATGTATACTATCATTACTAACATTAAAAGTGTGAGTGATTACGATGTAGTAGACTATATAAACATACATAGGCATTAGTTGACAAGTAACAATAAATAAAATTATAATCAATATACCTAGATGGGCACCCACGCTTATATTTGTATGGATCTTTCGCCCAACACAAACGGTATAAATTACATTATGCGGGTTACGAATGCCATAGGTAACGAACTATGCGGGGTTACACACAATGACGTATGAATTTGTTTTTTGTCTAGGCTAATAATCAGTGCCTCGGCTTGCAAACTATGGCGGGTGGAAAGGGGGGGGGGGAATCCAAATTTTACCGTTAGAGACAAACGGTCAAGTAGAGCACAAACCTGTTTTTTTTTAATACATTTTATTTATCTGGTTGCTTTTTCTTTATTTAATACGTGAAGTCTACAAAATGTTTACTTTTTGTACGAGTCCTGCGACGAATTAGTCCCATGACCAGTCGGTAGAAGCCAATCACGAAAACTAAAAAGTATGTGCCAATATTTTGAAGGAAAAATATTTACATACCAATTGAGAAAGAGGAATAAATTATGTTACACGGCGGATTAAAAAGAAAAAAAAATGCGTTTTTAACAAGCTCCATTGATGTTGACTTTATTTTCGTCTAGACATTCAGAACGTCAAAGATAAAGACATGGGGTCAGCAATGTAATAACTGTACATAAATGTGAAGTGGTATTACAGCTGTTTATCAAATCAACAAGTATATCAGCAGGCTACACCTGAAGTATAATTTGATAATTCGTTGTTATGCAATCAATTCACTCTTTTTTCACATATGCTATGACAGTTCAATGTAACCATAACTCAATCACGGGCTCTTAGGCAAATAGTTGCTGGGTCAGAAAATATTTTTTTTTAAATTGCCTAAATAAATAACTGACGCCGGTAATATGTAAAACAAATGGTGTGAAAAAGTCATTAAACACCCTGTCATACTTGTTTAATAATATATTTGTTTCTTGTTCTTTTGGTGGTGTTTTTTAACTTCATCTTGCCTGTATTTAGAATGTCCAGTTCAGTTTTCTTTAGGAGAATAAAGTAATTTCAAATGTATAAATAATGCTAGTGCGTGCTTAATAATTATATACATTGACTGCAACAATTTAAATTGTTAACTACCGGACTCTTCACAACAACAATTTGAATAACTTTTAGTTCAGGGTTGGGCGTACGTTTTGACTCGCGGGCCACATGTAGTTCGTAAATTTGACCCGAGGATGGGCGGAGTGTTGACATGGACTCATTTAAACTAAATGTAAATGTCATAACATAAAATCAAGTACTGTGCTTCACTCTGAGATGAGTGTCGGGCCGCGGCCTGGATGAAACAGTGTCGGGCCGCGGCCTGGATGAAACAGTGGCGGGCCACGGCCTGGATGAAACAGTGTAGGGCCGCGGCATGGATGAAACAGTGTCGGGCCGCGGCCTGGATGAAACAGTGGCGGGCCACGGCCTGGATGAAACAGTGGCGGGCCGCGGCCTGGATGAAACAGTGGCGGGCCGCGGCCTGGATGAAACAGTGGCGGGCCACGGCCTGGATGAAACAGTGGCGGGCCACGACCTGGATGAAACAGTGGCGGGCCACGGCCTGGATGAAACAGTGGCCGAATGAAGTCCGAGGGCCGCAGTTTGCCCATAGCTGCTCAAGTTGTTTTTGACAATTTAAACAAAAAATGTATTTCTAAATAAACTTTGAAGGTGACGGATTTGAAATAAGTCAACTACTACAATGATTAACATTTTGTTCTGGTGCACATTTGACTGGGATTAATGAAGGATTATTAGATAAATGTAAAGTGATCAGTTCGAACATAAGACAAGTGAAGAGACAAAAATAATGAGTCTCAAAGAGAAACAGTGTCATATATGAAATTGTGAAGATGAGACAGTGTGGCCAGCCACACGTAACAGTACATGCATGAGATAATTACTTGTATAACATGAAGAGAGACACACTATGTGGCCACAGCAGCATAACTTACATACATGAGATAAATAATTGTATAACATGAACAGAGACACATTGTGTGGCCACAAGTAGCATAACGTACGTACATGAAATAAAGTGTTGTATAAGATGAACAGAGGCACGCTATGTGGCCACAAGTAAACATTACACAGTGACACGAAACACATACAGTTGAAATGAAATAAAGATAAATGGAACCAACCTGAAACTGTGACAGACGGGATGTTCAATGTTTTAGCGTGGACTATCCTACATGCCCCTGGGGACAGAGACGAGCTGACGGTGCCGGTGGAATCAGATTTAACGACGCTCATGACAGGTGGCACTAACGACGACGATGACCTGCCCTGACAGGGGAACGGACCACTATCCGGCGTGGTGTCAGTGCCCTCATCAGCGGCAGATGCCACGCGTTCTATCGTCTCCTCAATGGCCCTGGCTTGTTCAGATTTGGTGGTCAGGGATGCGCCTCCTGTGCCCAGGTCGACCACGATCTCAGAATCCTCTTCGCGAGGACTTGGATTGTACTGCACAGTCTGTCAATAGCCTGGGCGGAGTCCCGTCGCCGGCCCCGGCTTCGGGCTTCTGGTGTCGCTTCCATGGCGAGCTCACCGAGCTGAACGTTTTGTCCGGCTGGCGATCCGGATGCTGGACACGCGATGCCTGTACACCAGGTGTTGGCCGATTCAATAGCTTCCTTGGGCTTTGCGCAAGTCACATTCCAGTCTGTCCATATGCTGCTGCTGCAACTTTGACCGCCGACATCTTCGATGAGTTGGCCAGTGAGGCAGCAGCAGATGACGGCGATGACCTTGCGACAAAAGTTGCAGTCATGCTGGACAAGTGGCTAAAGGAATAGGAGGCCGAGGCCGGGTTCGGAACGGTGGACGCTCGGTAAATGTCTGTCCGAGCACATGTCCGATGCCGGCACCACCGATCAACTGGTGACGCCTGACCGGTTTCAAATGATTTTTGACTGCTTGGAAGATTTTGTTTTCTTACTGGACGCGTTGTTCGGGCAGCCCGGGGGGAGCGAATGCGTTGCCGGACTGCTGGCTGGACTAGCACACTTTGTCCGAAGATGTTCCTGCTGGTGTCTAGGTGTAGAACTCAAGTTCGCCGAAGAGGATTTCCTCAAACTGTGGGAACTATTTGAAGGCGGTGTGGCCGATGGTGCCGTCGCTTTATGGTCGAGCTTACCGCCTGAACCCAGTGAGGACGATGAAGACGATGATGAGGTAGAGGACGACGATGATGGTGAGATTTTACCCTTCATGTGATGAGGAGACTGACCCAGGCCGGTCTCTTTTCGGCCGGCCATAGTCCATGTCTATCGACAGCTGTCTGTCCGGATGTGGACCAAGCTTCTCAGCTGGACAATGTTACTTTCCTTAGGTTCCGCTGTGACCAGGCTGATGGGCGGAAGTGCAATGTGTCATGGGCCGGACTCTGGTCAAGAAAAGGAGGCAGCCTCCCGGATTGATTCCGTACAAGCCTAGTGGTGGTTTTTGCCTTCGTGGCTACGGCAGTACCCATGGAGGCAAGATAGGGGCGTCCTAGGCTTGAAAATAGAAAAAACATATAAATAAAATAATAATATAAAATAGGAGTTCAGACTAATATAAAGAAATATATAAAACTTAACCAATGTTAGCAAGTCTAAAAATAAAATAAGTGTAATATTGTATTCATATCGTTTTTAGAGCATTTTCGAAAAAAATGCTCGATATAGTCCTTCCTTCTGTTTTGTCGCTCAGCTCCGTCATCACCCTAGATCTCAACCATCATAAGTCCTAGACCCATGATGTATATATCATTTTGTAGGTCTTGGTTTGCCAAGAAACGACTTTTTTTATTTCGCGATCTGACTCCTCTCAGGGCCGTAAAAGGGGCCTTAGTACCGTTTTTTACTATATAAGCTATATTAATAAAGGAGCGCTTCTATATCTCAGCAACCATAAGTCCTAGACCCATGATGTATATATCATTTTTGTAGGTCTTGGCCTAGTCATGTGTACATCAAAAGTTTGTTTCACATGCTAGGACCTCTGAGGGCCGGGCATCAGGGCTCCTAAGGGGCTTATATATTATATATACACCTTGCCCAGCGTTCAATAGCCCGTTCATTTGGTGCGAAATACTGCAACACGTAGTTTCACCAAGATTTATTGAGAAACTCATCAAATGAAATATGTAAGCTTGTGTTCTGAGTTTAATTGTAAGTATCAGAGCTATGCAACAATTGACGGAGTTTTCGGACGATTAAATGATTATAATTTCGAATGTTTTCAAAAAATTCTTAGGTCCTATTTCAGTAATGTACAAACCACTTGTAGTTAGATTTAAGAGAAAATAATTTTTTTTCAAATATAAAGAAACGTGCTTTATAAATTTTTTTTTACAGATATGGCATTACACAATTGAATTTATAAACATTTCCAAAATTTACAAATATTTACTGAAAGATAGCATACGTACTGATACATAACATGAAAATGCGCTAACACGTCCTGTGTCCAGAATGGAACAGGCTTAATTGCTTGTTTTTTTTTTTTAAGTACATAAAGGTCCAACTTCGAAGTAATCAAATATTAGCTGAAATGCATTGCCTTTATTTGTTCGAGATAGGAAGCGTTTAATATAGTTTAACACATCGTTACAGATTACTAAAATAAAGTCCACATTAACATGTAACAGTGCACCGAACAGTGTCCAGAAAAGTGTCATAAAAGCATTAACTGCAACACTCTAATAAAACAGAAGAATGTTAAATGGGAATTCCCCTAATTTATTTCCTGTTCGGACAAAAATAGATCATGACTAAATCGTATTCATTTGGTTTGATTTTCCCACATGGACACTTTCTTAGCTAAAGATAGACATTACATATCGTACATTGATTTTATTAAATAGAGTCGCATGAAAAATAATGATAAAATTAAATTCTAACTGATTCGCGATTGTGTACTTGAGTATTTCATTTTGATAATTATATTTGAGTCCGGGTTAACATGGTGAGGATGGCCACACCGAGTTGATGTAGGGACGAGAGGTTTGTGAGGATGGCCACACCCAGTTGATGTAGGGACGAGAGGTTTGTGAGGATGGCCACACCCAGTTGATGTAGGGACGAGAGGTTTGTGAGGATGGCCACACCCAGTTGATGTAGGGACGAGAGGTTTATCTCCTGAACTCCACAATGACTGGGGTGGTTATTGCAGGGCATTTCATCCCCACCTTGGCTGCAATCAAGTAAATTGGCCATGCGATTTACTATGACCAAACCATGGGAGGGCCATAAAAGAGAACTTTCACGTGACCCTAAGTAAATTCACCAAAGGTTTTCAACGCTAATACTGAGTAAACACCATTGCCCTACATTTCATGTAGTTGTATATCAGGGATTACCAAAGGAGGCTCTGAGTCGCGTGAGGCCGTTTGACGAGTTTAGTGCTCCTCCCAACAATAGACAGTAGAAGATCTATATAAATAATGGCGGTCTCGCGACTGCATTATATCGAAAGTAGAAATCAAGAATTCAAAACGGCATCTTGCCGGCGTCCCGATTTTTTTTTTAAATCAACAGTTTTGAATAGTTTCTGCGGTTTTCAAGCATGAAACCCAAAGGCCAAAATGTGAAATAATTCCATTTAAATATTTGTTTATTAGTTGCTTTTTGTATTTCTACAACATATTGCATCTTTAAATTGTAATAAAATCAAGAAAAAGTCGAATCTGTTCTAAACCAAAAATAACCTAGCCTACTGGTCAAACCTAAGGGAATATAACTCTATGCAAAGGTTTTGCAGGGTACGGCTAGGAAATATATAATACTGCATATAAACGCTACGGCTAGATTTCTATTTTTCATGTCAAAATTTCCGTGCAAGATTTTTCAGAACTTTGTAAAAAAAAATGCGTTACAATATGAGGATGTGTAATAAAAAAAAATTTGCAGATTTGTATGTTTCATTAGCTGGCCAACTGTGGACTTTACGAGGTGAAATTAGAAAAATCAGAAAATGATGCAAAGGAAATGCTACTAAATGTTGATTACAAGGCAGCTAGCCAGTGTATAAGAAAGTAATCTATTTACATGATGTGAGTGTGAAGTTATAAGCATGTGAAGATTAGAATGTGTCGTGAACTGCTCAATTTATGATTTGGGGGGGGGGCGGGGGGGAATCGGGGAGAAACTAATCGGTGCTTAGGGCCATCAATGGGGACTTAATCTGGCACTGCCTGATACAATTTATTTGTTCGACTATCATGGTTTATCTCATTTGTATTACACTCTTTATGGTGTTTTTTTATTAGGAGACCAAGATCTTAAAAATATATTAAGAAAAGAAAAGAAAAAAAAACTATACACTGTAGTGAATGTAGTCAGTACAATTTCAAAAATGTAATGAATGGGAAGCATGTAGCTATGAAACATACTTTATACACAATAAATTCTATAAAATGTAATATACAGTAGATACGTTTAAAAAAAAAAGACACAAACATAACACCTCAAGACAGCAATCGCTCCAGTGTCGATTTAAGCAAGCAGTGAAGAAAAAAGGAACAAGAAAACCATCTGAGCCAGGGATAAAGAAACTGGAGAAAGAAGAGTCTGAAGTTATCTTCTACTACTTCTAGTTGACTGTCATTTCAATTAACTTGCAGGTAAACTGGGTCATCTAGTATTCTAGTTGGAGGGAAAGGGGGGGGGGGGGCTCGTCTGTCAAATAACTACAGGTTGACACAGGCATTACAAAAGATATTCAGTACAGTGACAAACTGTGTAGTCTAAGATATTCAGTACAGTGACAAACTGTGTAGTCTAAGATATTCAGTACAGTGACAAACTGTGTAGTGTACGATATTCAGTACAGTGACAAACTGTGTAGTCTAAGATATTTAGTATAGTGACAAACAGGCTTGCGGAGCCGCCTAATTTTTTTCCGGCTCCGACAAATTTGACGGCTCCAGCTTCGGCACGGCTCCGGCTCCCTATTAAGATAGAAAGAAAAATGTTAACCCCAGCACCAAGTAATCAGTTGACTCTTGTGAAATATTCTTACTTAGTACTTACTGCGTGTTTCTCGAATTTAAATCCTAGATTATTGCGAGCATGTGTGATGATTTAGTCAGAGGTAGATTTAAATATTTGAATGGCTATTTGTTGTTGTTTTATTGCACTATAGTTGTTATCATTCTATTTGTTATCATTAGTAATTGTATTTTTAATACGTTTGAAAAAGTGATAAAATATTTTAGTTTTGTTAATGTAAATTGTAATCTACCCTCCATACTGTGATATCCATGCTTTGATTGCAGTACATTCATTTATAGAAAGCGTGATATGTCAACCAGCACAGGTGTGAGTGGACTACATCAGTGCTTGTGTACTTTGCACTAACTAAACTGGTATTCATATATTTAACAATAAACTAAGCACTTTATCGGCTACTATTATCTGGTCAAAGTGCAGAGGGGTGGGTGCAGTTGGTTATTTTTCAATCAATACTTCACAATCAGTACACAGCCAGGGGAAAAGGGGTATGCCTGATATAAATCATTATTAAAGCAATGTGAATAGGTTCCCATCTTAAACTAACACTTTTAAGCTGAGCCGTTCTTTGGGTGTGTATGTGTGTGTGTGTTGTTTTTGTTTGATTGGTTTTATTGTTCGTTTGTTTTTGTATTGTTATTTCGGGGGGGGGGGGGGGGGGGTTTCAAAGCAAAAGTACTTGTTGGGGTCATTTAATATCAGATTAATATGAGTCAGTAGAAGAATGATGCCCTTTGACCTGAGCTGTTCTGATGGGTGACCGCTAGCCGCTGCCACCCTCACATAAACACATACAGCCAAAAGAGCCATCAATAAGTATTTACATCATCCAATCAAATCTGTTGTACTGGGGCTACCTAGGCGGCTGTCTAATTTGCCTGCCCATGGACAGCCATTTTTCGTTTTCCCATGTTTAATAAGTTTTTACGTTGACTCGCGACAGAAGATGGTTACACCTAAATATTGTTTGAATTTATTTTTTATTCTAGTGCATTTTAAAAACCATAAATCTATAAATATGAACGCCTTTGGGCAGTTTTGCATTATCGTCTCTTTTCCGTAATTCAAAACAAAAAGTGCCATCTCCCTATTAATTGGGTCAAATACCGCGAGGGGTGGGGGAAATGGGAAGCGGTGAATGGGTATTCCTTTTGTTTTTCTAAACGTGTGCATGACGTGGAGGGTGAAAGAAGGTGTATTTTTTTTTTAGTTTCATCCGACATGTTGAGAGCATTATTGGTTGAGTGGGCAGGTTTTGACAAAGAAACAATAATAAAGGAAACCAGTGTGTGGGAAGAAATACATGTATTGGCTGTGCATCTTGAATATTAAGGAATGAGTGTCCATGGGTCCCAACTTCAAAGAGGTCAAAGTTTAAACCTTTATTTGTGTCACATATTATTTTCTGTGCCCGGGGCTTCAACTGACCATAATTCGCCATTTTTATAAGCAAAATAGAGGCCGCGGAGTGCCCCTGTTAGGAATTGATGGGCCGTTGATTAAAATGTCTAAATATGACTAAAAAGTTGGGGGTGGGAGGAGGAGAGACAGGATGGCTTCTGTGTAAGATTATTAGAACCCCAAGACTTACAAGCCTAGAACCCCTAATGTATCTTTGTCTAGGGCCCTAAATTGCTCCTAAAGGCTTGTAAAAGTTTTTTTTTCCTTAGGGCGCCTACATTGATCATGGCTCTCAAATTTCCCTCTGCCTACGCCCCTCCCCCAATGTACATCTGCCTAGAAACCCCTATGTACCTATATATAGTGCCCCAAATTACCAAAGGGGGGCGGGGCGGGTAGGTCTTATGTGAAAAAATCACATTTGGAATGTCAGTCAATTATATTTATTCACAGCTAGGGCTAGGACCCCGTAAAATGCTTAGATTGCATTACCTTAAGCCTTGCTATATAGTCTTATCCTATGAAACTCGCCTAGAACTAAAACTAGTAAACACACCTATGAGTTCAGAGTGGTTCAGAACATTTGTACTTTTCATTAGCATCACATCAAGGTGAGGATGTTTATTGTGTTATATCAAAATGAAACGTTACGACAGAATGTCGAGGGTGGAGATAGGCAGAGCATACTTTATCTATTTACATGATCAGCTTAGGTTCTAAGGGAATTTTTAGCTGTTTGATAGAAAATATGGGAAAACTTGGCAAAATTTGTAACAAACGTAATCAGTTGTTTATTTACTAACTTAGAGATTTACGTTTATAATATATTGATTAATATTATCAATTGGATATAGCACACAAGCAGCACAATGCATCATGTTGATATACTAATGTGTGTGTGTGTGTATATATATATATAGTTACATTGTAAACAAATATCTTGTTGTGAAACTACTATAATATATATGCTGCAAGGAAGCTTTTCTCAGTTTTATTGCTTTGAAAACTTTCTGCTCAAAAGCAGGGCCGGCTTTAAAGGTGCCAGACAAAATTATAATGCAAGGTCCCCATAAAAAGTATGGCATGTGCTGAGTGTTTCCTTTAGTTGTGTGAGTGTGAATGTGCATACACATTATGTGCATACGGTTTATTTAGTAGGCCTATACACCGCTATGTAGCTGACAAAATTTTTAATTCCCTTCCAAAGCTGAGTACAGCTGATATCTGTTGCTTCACATAACCTTCAGCAAATAGGAGACATTGGATGGTGGTGTGTGCTAAATTAGTTGAGTATATGGGTCACTCAAAGGGAACATTGGATGGTGGTGTGTGCTTAATTAGTTGAGTATATGGGTCACTCAAAGGGAACATTGGATGGGGATGTGTGCTTAATTAGTTGAGTATGTGGGCCACTCAAAGGGAACATTGGATGGTGGTGTGTGCTTAATTAGTTGAGTATGTGGGCCACTCAAAGGGAACATTGGATGGTGGTGTGTGCTTAATTAGTTGAGTATGTGGGCCACTCAAAGGGAACATTGGATGGTGGTGTGTGCTTAATTAGTTGAGTATGTGGGTCACTCAAAGGGAACATTGGATGGGGATGTGTGCTTAATTAGTTGAGTATATGGGTCACTCAAAGGGAACATTGGATGGGGATGTGTGCTTAATTAGTTGAGTATGTGGGCATCTCAAAGGGAACATTGGATGGTGGTGTGTGCTTAATTAGTTGAGTATGTGGCCCACTCAAAGGGAACATTGGATGGGGATGTGTGCTTTAGTTGAGTATATGGGTCACTCAAAGGGAACATTGGATGAGGATGTGTGCTTAATTAGTTGAGTATATGGGTCACTCAAAGGGAACATTGGATGGGGATGTGTGCTTAATTAGTTGAGTATGTGGGTCACTCAAAGGGAACATTGGATGGTGGTGTGTGCTTAATTAGTTGAGTATATGGGTCACTCAAAGGGAACATTGGATGGTGGTGTGTGCTTAATTAGTTGAGTATATGGGTCACTCAAAGGGAACATTGGATGGGGATGTGTGCTTAATTAGTTGAGTATATGGGTCACTCAAAGGGAACATTGGATGGGAATGTGTGCTGAATTAATTTTATATGTGGGCCACTCAAAGGGAACATTGGATGGGGATGTGTGCTTAATTAGTTGAGTATGTGGGCCACTCATAGTAAGCTGACTAGCCCGAACGTATAATAACACGCTTATATTTCATTATAAATATAATAATATAATTTAAATCATAAAAATAAAAAAACCATTGATATTTCATTGTTCTCTCGATGTCGGCGACTACTTAACACCGACACCACTGTCCGACTAAAATTTGTGCACCACCCCAGCCCTGCTAGGTCTGACCAGCTGTGTTTGTCAATCTATTTTGACTCATTTTTTTCGTTTGCCATTTTTTTTTAAATTTACCATCAGAGAATCGTCTACATTTATTCTTTCTTCTTTTCCACCACCACCCTCGATGGGCCGCATTTAACACCTCCCAGGAGCGATCGCATGTCAACAGTTATCTTTCAACTCACCTTTATGCATCTCAATAATCCGCTGATACTGTACTGCATGATGAGATGATGATGGTCCAGCCCCGCCGGACACACAGGCCATTCCGGCACCCAGCAGGGACAGAGATTCAGAGGGTGGAAACAGCGGAGGGTAAGGCTGGTAGATTCCCCCGGCGGCCATCAAGTATCTCGGGAAACCTGGGCACAAGGAATAAAAAATGTCAAAAATAGAGAAAAATCAATTCGTGTCTAGAATATTCATTTAAAAAAACAAAACATTTCATTAGTTTCACTTTACGTGTTCGTCTTCAAATCTTGTAACTCACTTTTGGACCTTTGCTAATTCAGTGAGAAGTTTCAAATTTGGACCTTTGCTAATTCATTGAGAAGTTTCAAATTTGGACCTTTGCTAATTCAGTGAGAAGTTTCAAATTTGGACCTTTGCTTATTCAGTGAGAAGTTTCAAATTTGGAACACGTGTAATTCTGAATGATAATATACGATTTAAATAATTTCCAGTCCATTGATTAAAACGTTGTAGAAATACGAATATAAATTACTTCTTAGTGATGCTTATTATAGAGGAAAACTTCGCACTGAGACTATAATGTCAAAATGAACACGAATCATAGTCCCAGCGCACAAGTGAGTGTGTATATATAAACTCATCATTTCCATCGTTCAATATTTCAATAAACTTAACGTCGTGTATTGAGAACCCCTGATTCGACTTCCTGAATCTATGCACGCCTATGCTTTCAGTAATTGTTGACAGAAGAAAAAAAATGACACCTTTACATTCTTCAAGAAAAAAATTCGCCTGGGTGGACCAATTTTAAACTGATATTCACCTGGCTTTAAGAAATCAGGGCGTTTGTAAATACCAATGGAAGCCAGTTCAAGGTCGACACATTTTATTAACAGATTTTAAATAAACGCCTTGTAGTCATTCGCCAACAGTGAAGAGGGGAGAAGAGGAAGAGGGAATAGAATCTAATAGAAGAGTTTAAAAAGAGTGCAAATTGTTTTGAATCGACTAAGAGAAGTAATCGGATTTCGTACACATTATGAAGTGCACAATAGTGCACATATATTTACTTTCTTTATTACTCTTAGTCTATTTCAGATTTCTTACCGAGATATTAGTGTCAAGTTGAATAAACTCCTCAATAAACAATCAGCTGTGTTAGTTGCGGTGAAAATCATTTTTTTTTTTTTTTGTATTTTGTTTTGTATGTTTCGTGTCTTTTATTCGAAGATTGCATTAATATTGATTTGGTGGGGATTGTTCACTTTTTATGGACCGCCATGGAAGGGGGTGGGGCGGGGGTGAGCAAAATACATGACATACAGAGTTAAGGAATAAAAAAAACTGTTTCGCCCTGGGGGGGATGGAGATCAAGCGTTACGTAATAGGTGAATGACCCCTTTAATAATTTATTATTGATGTAATAATAACTAATTATGTTTCTTCATTATTTTTTGCTGTTCTATGTCGCCACATTCTCTGCCTGAAGTCTTTTTAGGTTATCGCCATATTACTTTGGTCTGCTATAGAAAGCTTTCAACTAATATGCTATAAACGTACTAATCTGACTCCTGCTATTACAATATCAAACTTATAATAGACTGATCAAACACACACAACTGACATAGTAACTCAAAACGAAAAAAAACAACAACACCCAGGTATGTAATTTAATACTAAAACAAACACCTTATATTTTTGTTTAAACCTGGTATAAAATATAATTTTCTTTGTTTACAACAAATATACAGTATTAGCGTTTCTTTTTTCCCCTCTCGGTGTGTCTTCCTCACACAATGACCTGCTTCGTTCTTCCCACTCACAACCTCTAACTTTTAGCCCAAAGAGTGGATAAATTGTTGATATTTACATGGAATGATCAGATTTATATAAACAAATCAATCCAGCTTACGATTTCAATTTACAGTTTAATTTCCGGCGTGTCAATGATAGATAATCATTTAGATAAGAGACTAAAGTATCATCGTTGAGGTAAGATGGGGGCAATGTCATAGATAAATGTAACAAATCTCGCAGACGGCAAGCTACCAATGACGAGATCATGTTGACGTGTTTGCTCAAAATTACTTTACTCATGAGTACATCACGAGTACAAGAGTGTCTGCTAAAGTATTTTTTTTATAATTCTGGAAAATGACATGTTATAAAGGCACATAGTTCAAAAATTATAAAAGGGAAAAAAAATAGAAAAATTTCTTTTAAATAAAAATGCGAAAAGTTATACAATATGGCAATAGTGATATCAATAAGTGTTGATAGAATGAATACAACATGTTTAGTAATGTTACATTCTCATGGCATCTTTATACAATAATGTCGTTGCCACTATTGAAAATAACAAGCAACTGAAAGTCAGTCAATGTGTTCACCAACCCATCTTTCAAAGTTTGCAGTTGATAGACAATGAAATCATCTGACACAATAACCTTTTCGTGCATCAAATGTACACACTCATTACTTTCAATACAAAAAGCGTTGCAATGATCGCTGAGCCATGCTCCATCCCCATATGGGAGGGGGGTTCTTGCGCGAAAACTTTCCCTCCCTCCTTAACCCCCAACCTCTGTACATGTTGATTTAATACAGGGGGACACGCCTCAGGTCCGGTATGTTTCATATTGATATGATAATATAAAGAACGATATCATTGTCGAGTGGGTGGGTGTGTGGGGGGGAGGGGGGATATTCTGAAATATTTTTTTGTTAAAATGATTTATTCCAACGTAGGGCTGAACTTAACCCAACTGGCGAACAACCAACATAGGGCAGAACTTAACTTTTAGCGTAGGGCCAATTTAACCCAGGCAGAACTTGGGCAGAACTTAACACAACGTAGGGCCGAACTTAACCCAACATAGGGCAGAACTTAACCCAACATAGGGCAGAACTTAACACAACGTAGGGCAGAACTTAACACAACGTAGGGCAGAACTTAACACAACGTAGGGCAGAACGTAACACAACGTAGGGCAGAACTTAACACAACGTAGGGCAGAACTTAACACAACGTAGGGCAGAACTTAACACAACGTAGGGCAGAACGTAACACAACGTAGGGCAGAACGTAACACAACGTAGGGCAGAACTTAACACAACGTAGGGCAGAACTTAACAACGTGGGGCCGAATTAAACTCAAGGAAAGGCCCACATTAAACTCAAGCAAGAGCCACATTGGGCCACCGTTGGCATGAAAGTATTTCAATATCAAATTTAAAACGGATAGACAGATCATGTTAATTATACCCGGCATCATTATATTGTTTCATATAACAGGGTTGGTCTTTTTAATATTCAGATATGTATTTTGCTCTCGATATAATCATACTTAAGACGTATAATGTCACCGCTGCCAAATGTTTTCACGAATAATTATCCAGAAAAATATATATAAACATACAAAAATGTATATTCTAATCGAAGAAAAAAAAATATATATTTATTATTCCGAAACAATTTTCTTATACCTAGATGAGTGAAAGTTATCTACGTCTGGGTATAAATTATACAAGTTGGCAGGGCTGCAAGCTATACTAGGTCCGTGGGGTATGCGTTAAGTGAACAGGTTTTTGTCGTCACTGGGTGTATTTATTGATCGGACACAACAAGACAGACGGTGCGAACCAACTGCCGACAACACTGGCTCAGTCCAACAGCCACACCAAAGTTCTGCGATCAATTGAAATTCTATTAATATGCACCACCATTAGTGTGCACCAGTCGCTTCAATGAGGTGTCATGTTACTAAATCAAACTAAGAACAAGTCCATTTTTAATAACGGCCTATCCTTTGTGTGCCCCCCCCCCCCCACAGCCTGTAGATCCAGGCAACACTCACACCATCTCCTAGGGCGTTGCTTCATCTGGTTCACGCCCATAATTGTTGGTAATATGTGGTTTAGTTCTGCATTATCGATTAGTTCTGACATGTAATATTGATGTCTCCATAGAGAGAACACGGCCGTATTTCGCTATCATCCATTACTAATTGCCAGCTATGCACGCTTGTAGGAAAAAAAAGGGGGGGGGTAATTAGAAAATCGTGAAAAATGAGCGAAATAAATTATAATTGTGATCCATACATCGACCATTTTTATCTAAGTTGTTGTTTGTTATTATTATTTTTTTTCAAATCAAAACTTTGCCAGAAAAAAATATTTCCGTTTTTATAAGTTTACTTTCAAAGTGTGTCACCGAAGCTAGATTGGTTTTTTTTTGTGTTTGTTTTTTCAGGAATCCCAAATAAATGTGTATCAATTTAAGTTGGTGTCATTTGAAAACATCACATCGTGTTTATATCATTACGGAAGTAAAAGGTGGGCGGTTCAAAAACAAACCGAACAATCATGAAATATGAGAGAAAGATAAAATTAGCAAAAACACAAAAGTATTATCACAACAGGTACGGTGGGTGTGAGGATGTAGTCAAATCTTTAGTTAACAACAGTTACGATGGGTGTGAGGATGTGGTCAAATCTTTAGTTAACAACAGGTACGGTGGGTGTGAGGATGTAGTCAAATCTTTAGTTAACAACAGTTACGATGGGTGTGAGGATGTAGTGAAATCTTTAGTTAACAACAGGTAAGGTGGGTGTGGTGAGGATGTAGTGAAATCTTTAGTTAACAACAGGTACGATGTGTGCATTATAAAAATAATACAAATGTGACAACTAACGTACAAATAGACATGTTTAGGGCAGCTGACGTGAAGACAGTCACAGAAAATGTGACTTCATTTGTTCTACTGATATCTGACGAGGTGAGATATAAATATAAACAGACTGCTCGTCGCGGTTAGTTTGAATCTATCACTTAAAATGGTCAATAACTATGTCAACACCTTGAAAAATATATTTCTTGATAACTTATAAATGTGTACGATACGGCTCTTTAACTGATATATGTGTAGTAACATTGTCAAAAAAAATAATTAGCTTGAAATTCCATTAGAATGTAATTAACTGAATCAAATGTTTTATAACAGTGGCTTGGTTGGTTTGGTTGGTTGGATTGGTTGGCTCGGTTGGTTTGTTTAATGACTGGTTAGCTGGTTTGGTTAGTTGGTTTGGTTGGTTGGTTAGCGTTGACGGGTGTAAAACGTTATTTGTGACGTATGAAATGTAGGTCATTTCTGCACATTAGGAAGGTGGCATAAATCAGCACCTAATTAATCGTATTTGAAAATTCAGTAGTTAAATTGATTAGGATGGGGTTTCACATTACACCTTGATTTCCCGGGCAACGCCGAGCTTAATATCTAGTTGATTTCTAATGTCCCAAAACACAACTTTTTAAACACTTCATAGAACGTCCGCACACAGCAAGCTAAAATATAAAATAAGGTGTGAAATGAATAGCACTGCCCTAAATGTGAAATAATACATTTGTTGGCCCTGTGTATGAGATGGGTTATACCAAGTAAACTTTTAATCCTTAAAAGATCAAAATTTGAATCTTTGAGATAATATCTGAGATGGTGAGCGCAAAGTGTGAATAAAATAGATTTTTTTTTAAAGTGTTGTTATAAACAAGGCACTGAGCACAATATGTTATTATGTAGGTCAGTGAAACAATCATTTTTTTAAAAGTTTTGTTATAAACAAGGCACTGAGCTCAATATGTTATTATGTAGGTCAGTGAAACAATCTTTTTTTTTAAAGTGTTGTTATAAACAACAATGTTATTATGTAGGTCAGAAACAATCATTTTTTTTTTTTGTTAAGGCATGGAACGTTTCTACCAACCTGCAAAATGGTTTTTGACACTTAAAAAAAAAATGATGAAGAAGGTTTCATGTTTAAATGAACTTTCTAACACACTCTTCGTAAAATGAGTTTTTCACTTGATGTGTCCGGCGACTAGAACAGACACTGGACTGAAACAATGTGTTTATAGTCGGTGGGACTAGTCACTAGTATAGACACCGACTAGCACACAGTAGGCGTGGCGTGATTTTGTGGCTACGGTTGGAAGGGAAAAAACAGGAACGAAGAAATAATAAAAAAATTCACTACACCGCATACATCTATGCATACACACGCACACCACACACACACACAGTTAAATCCACTTGATCCAAAGCTGAGAACAGAAGACTTGTTATATTGCATGGCTATATAGAGCCACTAAGCGGAATCGCAATAGTTCACGGTCATGAAACCCGGTATAAATAGAATGAGGTATTATAACGCTGTATTATCTTCGTGATACACACATACACCAGAGAGAGAGAGAGATACACCAGAGAGAGAGAGAGAGATACACCAGAGAGAGAGAGAGAGAGAGAGCGTGTGTGTGTGACAGTGCATATATGTGGAAACAGTATAACAAGCCAATAGTGTCAGGGCAAACTGAGACGGCGCTTTCACATGTGGTAACACAATGGGGGGGGTGAGTATGTGTGTAAGTTTGAGGGTGTATGACAGTGTGTGTGTGTGGAACCAGTGTGACAAGCCAATAGTGGCAGTGGACGTGCTATTAGTCTAAACACATGTGGTAACACAATTAAATATATTTGTATGTGTGTGTGTGTGACTGTGTCTATGTAAGTGACAGTGAATGTGTCACCTGTCATCGCCACATGTGGTAACATAATGGAGACCAATCAAAAAGTCATCAGCGTACCTGTTCTCCTACTGCTCTTCACGGTGCAGTAGGTCTGGGCATAATGTTTCCGATAATTAAAACCAATCGGTAATTAGATCGATCAGGTAACACGTTTGATTGAAATAAATATAAACATGTTTAGAAAGACTACAAATAGTTTCATTTTCATTGTGGATAATTTTTTTTTTTTTTTTTTTTTAAACTCCGTGAAATTAATCTCTTTGAGTGTATCATCTATAACAGAGCAGACATGAATATTTTATCACCAGATATAACATAACTAAACTGTGAGTATTCGTAAACTGTGATGAGTTGATAAACATGAATAACAACGTCGCTATAGCTGTAGTGCATGTATAAACATTTAAATATTGCACTTAATTATCCACACGACATGTTTTCCCCTCTAGGACCAGTGTTTCGGCAAAATGCAGGCCGCAGCTGATTTAAATTAGGTCGCCAACATTGTAAATAATTAGTTATTTGAGAATATATTCAACGTAAACTTATCTTTCATTCCTTTTTACTTGTTTTTTTCTTTCTTTTACAGGTGGGTTGAGAAAACCGAACATTTCTTCTATAGGGGTTCGCTAATCGCCACAGTTTGAGAATGACAGCTCTAGACAGCTCAAATTAGAGCTTATTCAGTATAAATGTTATAACAGTTATGTCGTTGTTGTTGGTTCTTGTTTTCTCATTTTTACAAATCAAAACAATTTAAAGATAAAGTATGAAACAGATGCTTACATCTGACAATGTGCTTGTTTTTGAGTGTGTTAAGTCGTGTGCTGAATATTCTTTGTGTTTATCGTAGTTGTCACACTTGGCACTTTTTTTTAAATTATTATTAATAATTGTCATTTTTTTCCCTTATACATACTGTTATTTATTCAAGAAAAAAAATGCTTTTAAATCCGTCAATTTAAAAAAAAACGATTTTATTTAAACTGAAATTCCTCACATTACAACATCGCTGGAACGTGATTCAAGCGAATATACTTTTGAGACTAGTACATTTTGACCAAGGATATTAATAGTTAAAAAAAAATTGTAGTTTGCAAATATGAACATCTTGTGTGCAGTCCAAAGCAAACCACGGACATACATGAATGTTCACGTTTATAAATACAGAGAAGAGATTGACCTCATAGAAGTCCTAGTATTTAATTTGCTATTGTATTATGTACGTGCATAATATTTGCTACAACCAAACCATTTTTTAAATACATTATCTCAAGCTCATGCACCAGGAATTCCGGGGATAACAAGTCAATGCTCGTGAAAATGGAGAAACTCTAAAACAGAACCGCCAAACATAAAATAAACGGTCATCGTAAATAGATGAACCAGAACAAACAGCAATATTCTGTCAGGGTGTAAATAGATGATGCGAAACATCAATATATTGTCAGCGTAAATAGATGAACCCGAACAAACAGCAATATTCTGTCAGTGTAAATAGATGATGTGCAAAACATCAATATATTGTCAGCGTAAATAGATGAACCAGGAACAGTCGCCAAACAGCTATATGCTGTCTGTGTAAATAGATGATGCAAAACATCAATATATTGTCAGCGTAAATAGATGACCCAGAACAGTCAAACAGCAATATTTTGTCAGTGTAAAAAAAAATGAACCATAACAGTCCAAAACATCAATATAACTGATGAATTTTTTTTTAAACAAATAATAACGCGGGGTAGACGAGGGGCTTAAAATTACGAGGGAATGAATGAACACATACAATGTACATGTTGCTGCATAACAAGAAAACCTTTTTGGTCTTCTCAAATGGGAAGATTTGTGTCCCATGAAAGCGGAGACGGCAGAGAAGGGGGAGGGGATTAAAGATGTTTGCTCATAAATTTCGCTTCGTTCACGGGTGTTTTTTTTTCCTCCTCGAGGTCAAGGTTAAAAAGTTCAAGAACTTGACTATTTCAGAGACAACTGTCCCGACCATAGAGATAAATGTATGCACGCGCAGATTGAACCAAAAGGTGCAATGTAAAAGACGGAAGTGTTATTCTTCAGCTGGTTTTCATCAATGCATGTTATCAATTGATTATAATTAGTTCCACAGCTCTCAGAATTGAAGTTATTGCATTTTTTAAGTACATGCTGCACATTGTGAAATGTGGCACTATCTCAGACACAGACAATCCATCGAAAGGACACAATCACAATCATTTAATGCATCGAATGGGCACAATCACGTTGTGAGACGTTGCGACATTTATGACTGGAAATCATTCAGGAATTGTTTTACGAGGCGAAACATGTTCGATATCTAGACGTTTATGCAGATCACTTTGAGTTATGAATTGAATTGCAGCAAAATCAAGTCATCAGACTATACATCGAGTAGTATCGAAGATGCAATTAAAATTAATTAGATCTAAAGCAACCAATACTCCAACATTTTGAATCACTTTTGTGAAAGAAGAAATGAGCTATCAGTATGTTCACATACTACTACGTACTGATGTGAGATGGCTGTTTGGGAAAACATAATTTCATCATTATTCGCCGAGCCCGAACACGAAGAAAATAAATGCGTATATACACGAACATTTCAAGAGCTGTTGTCCCATAAAGAGAAATTGGCACAAGCAAACCTAGCTAAAAGAACCTTAAACCTACAAAGAGAAGATAGCACTTGCAAACCTAGCTAAAGAACAGTAAACCTACAAAGAGAATGTGGCACTTGTAAAACCAAGCTAAAAGAACTATAAACCTACAAAGAAAAGGTAGTACTTGTACACTGCATAGCTAAAAGAACTGTAGTCCTTCAACGAGAAGGTAGCTCTTGCAAACCTGGCAAACATTTTTTCCTTTTTAAAAAATTTGAAACAGCAGCTTAATTTTGTGCTCACATTTTTGAGCTTAAATGGGTGATTTTATTATGTATGTATGGTAGTTAATAACCTTTGTTTAAAAAAAAAACAAAATCACTTTAATGAAGCTTTGATTGTTCAATAATAACCACAAGACATAGCACATTGAGGAATGAATTCTAAAGTTGAAGACAGATATAGTTTAGCTTGTATGAGAAGGGTTATACCAAGTAAAACTTTTAATCCTTAAGAGATCAAAATTTAGAATCATGAGATAATATCTGAGATGGTGAGCGGTGTGAATAAAATAGATTTTTTTTTAAGTCCCGAAGGAGGGGTGGGGGGGGGGGAATCTAGTGGACTTGGGAAACTTCACACAGTGGGTATTCGGTTAACGGACTTAATCCGTTCCACAATTATGTTCGCTATCCGAATCGTTCGTTAACCGATCATCGATTTACTATATATGTTAATGGAAATTCGATTAGTTCGTTCTGGGAGATCCTAAAAATTACAATTTTTTAAAAATTGTCATGTACAAGAATAATTTCTTATTAAGTTTATTTATTACAAATATGATACATACATATAGTCTTGCTTATTAATCAGTCCTTTCCTTTCTTTTGGGCGTTAAAGAACATGTCCAATGCCAGTTGTTTTTCTCTCTCCTTCAGGACTTTCAGGAAATGATGGATAGCAATGTCGTTGTGGAGACTGGGCCAACCCTATTGACATCCAGCTTGTTTAATGCCAGATCTTTTAAATTTTGTAAATTCGGCCAATGGTAGCCTTGAATTCCTTGATTTTCGGAGGACGAGCCTGGAATTTGTTCTTTTCAATTTCTCTCAAAAATTCCTCCAGCCTTCTCTTGAATGATGCCCATTCTAGTTACATCTCTTTCACTTCCCGTTCATTTATCCAAACTAAAAGCAAACTCTCAATTTTATCATGGATGACACTTTTTTTAGAGCATTTTCGAAAAAAAATGCTCTATTGTCCCCGTTTTGTCTGTCTGTCTGTCTGTCCGTCATCACCCTAGATCTCAACAACCATAAGTCATAGACCCACGATGTATATATCATTTTGTAGGTCTTGGCCTGCCATGTGTGCAGCAAAAGTTCATTTCGCGATCTGACTTCTGAGGGGCCTAAAAGGGGGCTTATAGAAGTACCGTTTTTTTTACTATATAAGCTATATTAATAAAAGGAGCGCCCTATATCTTAGCAACCATAAGTCCTAGACCCATGATGTATATATCATTTTGTAGGTCTTGGCCTGCCATGTACATCAAAAGTACATTTCGCGATAGGACCTCCTGAGGCCGGGCTTCAGGGCTCCTAAGGGGCTTATATATTATATATATGGTCCCATTCTACACTTTGTACGTTCAATAACCCATTCAATTGGTGCAAAATACTGTTAGCTCGTAGTGCTTCACCAAGATTTATTATTCATTTATTTCATCAAATGAAATTAGTAAGCTTGTGTTCTAAGTTTATTGAAAGTATCAGAGCTGGTGCAACAATCGACGGAGTTTTCGGACGATTAAATGACTACAATTTCGAATGTTTTCAATTATGGATCCTATTTCAGTAACCACAAACCAATAGTAGTTAGATTTAAGAGAAAATTTTTTTTTTCCAAATATAAAGAAACGTCTTTTAATATTTTTTTACAGATATATGATTAAACAATTGAATTTATAAACATTTCCAAAATTTACAAATATTTACTGAAAGCTAAATAAACGTACTTTCGATACATAACACGAAAATGCGCTAACACGTCCTGTGTCCAGAATGGAACAGGCTTAATTGCTTGTTTTATTTCTAGATGTAATTTTCGTTACTCCTTTAGCGGCTTGAGTCTTCAGGATGATATCTTTTTTAGCTTAGGATTGTGCCTACAGTAGACCTGTTCATGACGTACCGCCTGGTAACATCAGTCATTATTTGTCCACTCTCTACTTTAGTTATAATCTCTTGCTTGGTTTTTTGCGTGAGCACAGTTCTTGACATATTACTCTTTTCAAGTCCCATAATATTTTCAAATTTTCAGGGTTTTTTTATAAGACGTTTTGAGAAGCACATAC